>VDFB02146032.1:0-41214 GCA_007258455.2 Sequoia sempervirens | reverse complement strand
ACCATGCATCATACTCTATAGTAGTCCTAGGATCTACTGGACCCCCGCTCCATGCCCACTATTGTGCTACCAATCCATCCACCTGTTGCTTTTCTAATGGAACTGATATGGATGGCCCCCACATGGTCTCCCATGAAGACCTAGAATACTCTGTGGTCCCCACAAGAACACCTTCCTGCTCTCTGAATTGATGTAATACCCATTGGGGTAGCGACATCTCAATGATAAGCTATGATTGAATCGTCTGTCCAATCAGATATCTGAACTACCAATAGAATGAAAGATGATCATCCCCTCTTAGCCACTAAGCATAATCTCTATATGGTCTCCAGATGAATCCTATCAAAGTGTTAATGTGATGGCGCCAGAACCTTGTGTCTCCAAATTTGGTCTGCGACAATGCACCCACATTCAAGTAAACATAGGGCATACCCTCGATAAGCTACAATCTCTAAACTAGTGGTTGAAAGATGGGAATATGCTTGCAGGCCAAGATCATCAATAATGTAGTGGTACCACAACTAATACTGCTTGCCTCCCCATAGGCCACCTTGTGCAACTAATGGTATAGCATCCCAAGTAAACACAACCCCCATGCAAAAATGGTCCTCTCCCACCTCATCCTGACAAGTACATCTCCCCATCCAATAGGAAAACCATGACCATGGAAATCAGGGATCAACACACCAGTAATCAAGGTTCATAGCATCACATACCATCGAGCGTAGTGCTCAGCCATAAAATCCCACCTAATCTCGTACCCATTGATGCCTAGCTACACAATATCACTAGGCTCATAGTAATTTGTGATAGCTTGAAGTCCTTGGCAAAAATCATAAACAACTCACTCTCCTTTGATCGGAATGTGAAGAATCCAATAAACGTCCTCGAGAGTGATAGTAGCCTCTCCTGTTGGCAAGTGAAATGAGCAGGTCTCTGAGTGCCACCTCTTTGCTAGTGTTGTCAATAGACCCCTATTTTCTCAGATAATGGGCATATAGGTAACATAGTACAGTCCTAACTGCATCAGTCACCTCTGCTCCCTATCCTGTAGTTGATCTCTAAATGCATACGTCATTGGCTTCAAATCATGTGTATAAATAGGTGGTAATCATTTATGCACATGCAGAAACGAGAGTTAGCACATCATTGAACATCATTATTATCAACTGATGCTAAACTAAGTCAACCTTGGTCAAATTGAAATGCATTGCGTCAAGTCAAATGCATCATTTCATTAGGCATATGTGTCTCAGAATGGCGATTACATCACAAAAACTTATAGCTGTGTCATCCTATGGCACTTGCATCACTCCCTCCATCAGTTGTGTCACTGTAAATATTTGTGTCACGTGGTCCCACATTTTCACTTCAATTTGGTGATTCATTGCAAAACCTGACATTTGCCTCACGATTTGGTGATTGCATCTCACTGGTCCACGAATGCATCATTGTAAACCTAGACCTACCCTAGCCCCTGCATTTGCATCTTGACACATCAAATGCATGCGATGCAAACATGATTGCATCTTTCACGAATGCAAATGTGTCATGACGCATCTATTGTCCTAACTTTAATGCTTAAAATGCATGAAAAACAAGCAGTACCATGAAGGAGGGTGTTGTGCAAGAGCACCCCATAGTTCACCTAGGAAAGTTGATTAGAAGGTCATGATTTGGCAATTTGTTTAGGCCAAATGTAGCAATCTCCTCCTACCTCTTTGAGTTTGTGCCTTAGAGACATTTGGGATCAGGTATTGTGTTGGTTAAGGTCATGTTGACCATCTGTTAGGTTGAGGTTTGTCTACAAGGATGGTTTAAAGAACTTAGTAGACCTTTCTAGGTGTTAGATTCTCTAAATTTTTGCAAATAAGGCATGTTGGACTTCACAAGCGGCCAAGGAGCAGTTAGAAGTGAGCTTAACTATTTTTGAAACCTTTATAAGGTGTGCCTCGACCTGAAATAGGGTTGGAAGCATTCGAGTTTGTATTTAGTTTTGAAATCAAGAAAACAGTGATATTTTAGCGTGCATTTCCTATTTTTTTGCTTGAATTAGTATGTTAATGGGTTGATCATGGCACTTTGAATAGAGTAGGATGTAGTGAATTTTTTTTTCAAGCATTGTTTGGAATAGTAGATAGTTAGGTTATTCGTTTCAAGCTATCTTGTAATTACTTTGTTCTTTCTTTAGTTGCTGTTCTGACTAGTAGTCTGTGAAAAATGGGGTTTTAGCTCACATTTCCACTGTACCTAGTGTACGGGCTTGTGGGGAATGAGGCTAAGCTCCATGTCTATAAATAGGTTAGGGTTAGGAGTCTGTAGGAGTCAAGGAATCATGGAGAAAGTCTTCTCCTAGGCGAGCTTGACAGTGCTCGACTAGGAAAGACAGGTAGTGCAAAGCACTTGGTTTGCAGGGGTGACCTTTCCCTATCAAGGAACGGTGTGGAGAGACAAATAGATGCCTTGCAAAGACTTGGCATGAAGGAGGAGGCTTCATCAGTCCATTTGGTGGTTGAATAAATTGACAGTTTGCTGTGTGGTCAGGAAATGGCTTTAAAAAGGCCTAAATTGCTAAATGGAGAGTTATGACTGTGTACAGACAGATGAGGTTTAAGACTCCAAAAATCTTTGAGAGGCGGGCATAGGCTCTAAGAATCTCAAGGAAAAATTGGTGGTGCTTTGGAGAACTTAAAAGAATAGATCTGATCTCTTAGAGATGGAGACCTAATTGGGGCTCATGGGCTAGTAGCCTTTTAAACCCTAGATGAGGGTTTGGTGAAAGCGATGAAAATGTGGAGTTTGGTGAACCTTCAAGAACCCTAGGAGGATGGTTTGAAGCTATTGGAGACATCTCTACACCCATGCAAAGATCTAATTGAGTGTTGAGGATAGGTTAGCCTTTAGGGTAGATTAAGGGCTAAGGAAGAGTTGGAGACATTGCACCAAGATTTACTTGGGTCAGATGAATTGTGATGGTAGTGAGGTTGGAAAAGAGAATCAGGGGACCCTAACCAAGAAGAAGGTCCTATAGGTAAAGGTGGTGAAGCAAGACACCAAGGAGGTCTTGCAAGCAAGACCTAGAGCAGGAATTGGTGATTGATTCCCTCCAACCCTCCCCCATCGTACACATACCGGGTGGCTCTATGCCCCTCTAGTCACGAAGGTCCCAGACTCAAAATCTGTGATACTTGGTCACTGAAATCACCATCTTCACATGAGGTTCTCTCTCTCTGAGCTCTCAATTTTCAAAAGGAAAAAGTCAAAATGAATTAACTTTTCACCCAAATGAAACCTATTTATAGGGTGAATTTTAGAATTTTTCTATAGCTTTATAACTGGAGGCTCATTTGACCATCTTTGAATGCCTCGTTGACTACCTTAAACATTTCAAAATTCAAAACCAATCACACCATGGTCTTTCTGGACATCAATTTGACTTATTGGGACACTTTCCAATTTTTTTTGACACCAGGCCAAAATTTGCAAATTTTCCCGAGGGGGCATAAATACTATGTACCTTCGCTGGGGCATGTTTTTGACTTATTTTCTTTGTCATAATGCAATAATTGCATTATGATAAAAGAGGGGGGAAATGTAGACACATACAATTGACTTAGGCCTGCAAGTTCTATTTTTCTCTGTATTTCTTCTTAACATAATTAAAATATTTAATTATGTTCTATGGTCCAATTTCAACTATTAATTCAATAATTTTTAATTATTTAATTAATTCATGTCTTTTATTCCTCCTGACTATTTAAGTAAATAAATTATATTTATTTTGTTTAAATACATCGCTAATTTCCTATGTCTCTCCATAATTAAATAAATTCATAAATTTATTTAATTATCCTTTGACCATTATTTCCTCATGATTATTTAAATAAATACATTTTTATAATTTATTTAATTATTATCCACCATGACTTTTCCTAATTTTAAATAAAGGCATTTATTTAAAATTGTTAATTTTCTCTCCAAGTAAATAATTTAAATTAATTATTTACTGTCACATGGTCCCACCACTTTTGAATTAAATTAATTTTTTATTCAAAAGGTCAACTCAGTCATCTTGTCCATTTCTAAAATTAAATCTCAACCATTCATTTCAAATTTCACCCTAATTTTTCCCTAACCCTAATTGTGGGTTGTCACATTTAATTTCAACCATTGATCTTAGGGCATTTCTCATCTGGCAATCTTCACCATTCATCTAAAATTGGATTTTCTATAAAAAGGAAATTTTAGCCTCATTTGACACACTTCATGCTTTAGACATTTTCATGCTTTGGCTATTTTCTGCATACTTTAGGTTTGCTTCATACTTTCATACTTGCATTTGAGGCTTTTTTGATAGAATCCTTCAATATTTTCTTAGGACATAGTCATAGTCATAGGTTGCTCATAAAAAGTTTGAGGGTAAACATCAACATGTAGCAAATGGAGAAGGTGCAATGAAGGTGATTCATGGAGGACATGAAGTCTTGGTGAGATTGTTTTTTTCTTTTATGTTTTCTAACTCCATTGTTCTTCATTGTTTAGATAGGGTTTAGTTTGTTTATGCTTTATAATGCTATCCTGAAATTTTTCCTAAGTTACATCTGGTAAACCCTATCAGATATCTTTATGATAAGTTGTATGATGGTGTGTGGCTTGATGAACAAGTAGCTTGCTAGTGAAGTTAGAAAGTGAAGGAAACCCTAATAGAAAGTTTGAGATGATCTAAGCGGTGGTGAGAATCTCGAGGTTAAGATTGCAGATCGGTGGAGTCAAGAAAAGGGAAAATCAAAGAATTGTCAAAGTTGTTTTTGTATGAGAGTTGGGGGGGAATAGTCTGCAAGAGTAGAGAGTGTTGAATAGAGACATGTTTAACTAAGTATGCAACAAAGGTGGAGTATGAAGAGATAGGATAGTGCAGTAGACAGAGTATGCACAAGTGATAAATGAGTAGAACCCAAACAAAAAGAAGAACATCATCAAGGGTTAACATTCAAGGTGCAGAGTGCAAAAAAGTATAGTATGTATTGATGCATTATCAAGTTTTGTAGAACCAAGTTTTATGCATATCTGAGTTTGTAATTCTACAAAGGTTGTACTCTCATTTGTGCTAAGTTGTAGCTCCTAAATTAGGGTGTTGTAGCATCCATGAAGTTGTAGCTTCTAAATTAGGGAGTAGGTTCTTCCTTGGGTTGGTTCCTTAAAACAATCAGGTAGTTGTTGCTTCCTTGGGTTGGAGCCCTGAACATTGTAACAGAAGGATTCATTTGTGATGATGTATTTGAGCAGTAGACTCAAGTAGTTTTTTCACTGTGGTTTTTCCCATCTTTGGTTTTCCACGTACATTTGGTGTTGTGGGAATTTTTGTTGATTTTTTATTTGCATGGTTATGTTTGCATCTATAGTTTTAAATCTAGACATTAAGAGTTTAAGAAAGAAATCTGCACAAAGCATTTGGAGTTAAGAAAGTAATTTGCATAAAGGTTTTAAGGGTTGAAATTTTAATATCTATCGATTCACCCCCCCCCCCCCTCTTAGTAGATTGTTGTGTTCCAACACTTTCATCAAGAAAATGGGATATAAAAAATAAAACCAAGAAAGCAAAAGAAAAGCAACTAAGAAAAAAAACAACCAACCTATCTCTTGCCAAAAGATAAGCTAAGTATTGATAGAAAAGGTCCATTGTAGGAATGATGAATCCGTTAGGACCTTAGATTTTTTTGATAATGCCCATCATAGGAAAGATAAATCTATTAGGACATGAAAATGTTTTGATAGTTATACCAAAAGATAGGAAACATGATATGCAAGTCAAAGATTTGAGGGTGAACCCACAATAGTGGGTTATAATTTCTTGAACAAACAAAAACATGTTTGTGGGGAAAAAAATTACTAATACCCTTTGAATAAAGGGAGGCTTCGAATGAAGGGCATTCATTCAGAGGTTTCCCCTTTGTTTGAAGGGGTTCTTTGAATGAACCCCCTTGAGTTCATGGCATTTTTAAAGGTTTTTTTAATGATAAATCATGGGATTTTTTTGAAGCCCCCCTTCGAATAAAGGTCATTTTTTCCTCTCTTTTATTAGGAGAGGTTATAACCCTCTAGTGGTTATTGTCATTTCATGAATAGAAGGAAGGCAAGATGAAAGTTATTTTCATGAACCAAAGGAAGGTGTGGTGAAATCAGGTGAAAGCATGTGAAAGTGAGGTGAAATTAGGTGAAAGTGAGGTGAAGGAAGGGAAAATGAATGTCAACATCACAAGCAAAAAAAGGTGCATGATTTTTGTTAACTCAACAAATATTTTCCTATAAAAGGCTGCAAAAATCTT
Source organism: Sequoia sempervirens (assembly GCA_007258455.2). Classification (NCBI taxonomy): domain Eukaryota; kingdom Viridiplantae; phylum Streptophyta; class Pinopsida; order Cupressales; family Cupressaceae; genus Sequoia; species Sequoia sempervirens. The sequence goes on along the minus strand of VDFB02146032.1, from coordinate 34,888 downwards.
GTCTTGAATTCATGAGTTGAGTATCCCTAAAACCTCAATGATTTTAGATTCTTAATTAAGTGCATGGTGCATTGACATGGGGTGTCCCTCTAGTTTTTAGGGTTTGATTTTTCTAGGGTTTTCTTTTTAGGGTTTGATTTTGCTAGGGTTCATTTTGTAGGGTTTGATTTTTCTATAAAGTTTATAGTTCCAATAGAGACCCAGGTTCCCATTGAAATAGGTAGTTTAAAGTTTAAATTTTATGTAATGACAATGGAAGTATCGTTAAATGTGTGCATGCCCAATGTGGAAACATAGAAAAGGTGTGTGAATCAATTGACGATGCCCAAAAAGAAATGGTATGTCATGAAATCTATTAATACAAGTGATGAGATCCATTCATCCTCCATTTTATGCCATCTTTTAGCATTTTTCATATGCTTTTATACCCATCTTCATATTCCATTTCCATACCATTTTACTACCTTTTGTTGCATATGGTTAAATATATATAAGTAATATTTAATTTAGTTTTTGGATAAAATATGTGAATAATAAATATTAGATTGTATTTACTAATATTTTATGTCATTATGTTGAGGATTTAATTCTAGCAGCATATTAATAAAGGTGGAGATAATAGTGTTGGGTGAAAATTCTATACAATCCCTTTTAACGGATTACAAAACTTAATTTCAACCATAGTTATGTGAGATAAAATCTCTCCTCTCTGAAAGGGGAGGCGCCCTTCTTACTACTTATTGAAACTAAGGAAAATTAATCAAATATTTACAACAATGTACATTACAATAATGATATGGTGGTGTGTCACATTCACGATTCTCTCTTTTTTCAAAGAATATGTTTTACAATGTTTCACAATTTTAATCTCTAGATGCAATACAACTTTAAATTAAAACTAAGTATTAATTCCAATATTCTTATCTTGCCAAAGAAAATTCTAGGAATATCAGCATGAAAAAGACAAGTAAAAAACAAGAAAGCTCACAGAGGCACAAAGTCGTTCCGCAGTTTCTAATAGTGAACTCTCAAAATAGTAACCAACATTGTAAGAGAAGCACAAAGTCTTCAATATACTTCACAATTAATCCCACAAGAAACATGAATAAATATAAGCAAAAATCCTTATAAAGAATTCACCAATAAAATCAACAATATCACAATTTTAAGCAATTGGTGTAGCTCAAATTCTACACAAATTTACTCAAAAGCCCTTCAATCCCAATTACTAAACACTGTCAATTCAATCAAATAACAAGATAATTGTCCCCAACACAAAGTTTGGTGTGCAACATAGATTCTTTATTGATCAAAAATAGATTCACAAAAATGAACTCAAAGTTTAGTATTTGCATCACAATTGGGCAGCACTTCATTGCATAAGATAAAAGGTCCATAATACAAATGAATTCTCTCATGTTTATAGATAGGAGAGGAGAGCTAATCTAGGAAAAACCTTAACTAACTATTAACTTATTCAAAGATGTTTTCCATGATTGTAGGAAAACAAATAGACTTCATGAAAAACTTCTTATCACCTACACAACAACAAATAATTTCACCTATTAATTTAATTTTAAATAATTATTTATTGTGCTAACAAAAAATAATATATTTTTACTCATATGGCAGGAAATAGCATTTATTATTTACTATTGTAGGGTGATCCCACAATACTGGTTTACAATTTTTGGCCAAACTGGACACTGAAATAATTTTTTCTAACTAAATCTTTACTTTCATGCACCTATAGCGGCTAAACCGTGAGGAATTTGAAGATAATGCGAACTAGTGATTTGTGACAATTTGTTTGTAGATTCTAAATAAAAAAATTTCAAAATTTTTGGAATCAGATTACACTTCTTTTTCCATCTCCTTCAAAAACTAGTTTTTTTTGGAAAACAACATTTTTAAGGAGTGACGCTCATCATATAATGCATAACTTTCTTTCCATGAAGGATAAAATTATAATTCTTTCGAGTTTAGATTTGTAACTCTCATATCTAGTGCTTCCAATTGGTTAGATATTTTTTTATTGAATACTTTTTATTTAATCAAGTTTCGAAGTCAAACCAATTACAATTCAGGCATAGGAAGGCCATATAAAGCGTAACTTTTTTTGTATGTATTGAAATTCAAAAAAAAATTGTTGGATCAAGGACTTCAATATCTGGTGCACTCATATTTTTCAAAAAAAAAAATGATAATCTAGTATTTTTCCACATGTGCAAAACAAAGAGCTTAATTTTCGATAAAAAACCTATGTTTAATAAAACTAAAAAAATAAATACATAATAAAACCAAAACATATTAAAATTATAGTCATTGGATAGCTCATTCTGAGGAATACTTGATTCCAGTTGGGTTTGTGAAGTCTCCTCCATTTTAATCCTCAACCCGAGCTTCGAAGGGAAAAAATTCTAATTTTTTTGGTGCCAGAGAGCAGGAAGGTGGGAAAAGGGGGGTTCACTATCAAAAATGGGTTTTCATTGTGTTTTTTGGTGGGATGGTGGGAAATTACATTGAAGGGGTTCGCTTGAACCCAAGTTCTAGTGAACCGTCTTTTGGTTTGTTCGAACATATTAGTTCGGTCAAACCCAAAAAATGAAAATTTTTGGCATGGGGTCATTTTTTTAACCTTTCCTTCCTCACTCTAATTGTAAACCACTTTTGTGGGTTCACCCTATAACTAATAAAATTATGATGAACAGAGGAAAAACAAATAGCTATTTGTATGGCACAACAAATTCCTATTTTTAGGGCACAACAAACTCATATTTTTATGGATGGTTTTATTCCAACGCACAACATAAATAATGCCATAAGAGGTGGCAAGAGAATAGGAACAAATGTTATTAAATAGGGCTGTAAAAAAATGCAATAGGTGGTGTGGAAAAGCATATGCATAAAATTGGAAAAATAATGCAACAAATCTACACATGGAAATAAGAGGAAGGGCGTAAGAATAGTAAAACAACTTGTAATTTGTTTCATGCCTTATAAGGAAATGTAATAACTATAAAGGAGAGTGAATTATCATGTTGCAAGGGAGTACAACATAAGATAATAGAAAGGCAAAAATATGGTATCATGGGTTATGAAATAAACATAGTAGAAATGTAACAAGAGTGAGTGTAAAGAAAAAATAAAATCTATACTATATTTTATTTTAATGAGTATATGTTGGTTATTATTTGAGTATTGTAGTAGAGTATTAATCACCTTTCCAACTAGGAGGAAGGGCCCACTCCTCGGAGAGCTTGGTGATATTTTTGTGTAATTTTATTTCAATATTCTTTTTGTAATTATTATTTTATTTTATATGTGTGATTTGAGGAATAAAGTAATTTGATTGAGTGGTAATTAAAATCTTCATTTTAATTTTTATTTGAGAAATATAAAAGCATCTTTGTGTTTATTTCTCCAATTGAAAGCTTTGTTTGATATCATTCTACTGATTTGGAAAGTTACATAGAAAATAGAGTAGTTGTTGGACTGTTCCTATCACACTGTTAAAGATTGCAATTCTTATCACAGTTCCCATCATAGTTCCTCTTGCAGTTCTTGTCACAATTTCTAGAATAGTGCATAATTTTTTCATTAATTTAAATCAGTGTTTTTATTTTGTATTTGCATTTCATCTACACTCACCTCACTACTTGCAACCCTTGTGCATACAACCATTACACCTTTCACAAGTTTACACCCCCAGATTGATACTTAGACCAAAATGAATCTAGTTATTAAACATTAAATCTATTTCACTGTTTACCCCAATTTGGCCTACAACAAGCATATATAAGGCTCATAGATCTATCGAAATTTATTTTGAAAATGTTGAGTAAATTATTGTTGGGTAAAAATTCCATAGAAACCTTTACAAACAAAATTGGCATCTATTAAAGAAAGATAGATCTATTGAAAAATATTTGAAACTTTCAAACAATTGCATTGGCAATTGAACCATATATTTTTTGCACCAATGCACTTCTCTAGCTCTTCTAGGGTTTTTCACCTAAAAGGAGAGAGGTAGGGCCAAAAATGCTAAAGGGTTCATTCAAATTATGTTATGTATGATGTTATCTAAGCTAAATGTAGTGAACTAAATATAGTTAAGTGATTTAAATGAATTATTATGAATGCAAAACTAAGATTTAGGCTATGTTAGAAAACACACTATGATATGCAAACAATGAACTAAAAGATGCATAAATGCAAAAAAGAAAGAGAAAGGTTGAATAAGAGTGCACCTGGACAAGATTTGAGGAATCTGGAATGGTCTGAATGCTGTCTAAAATTACTAAAAATTGATAGTGGGACTCATTCACCTAGGGTGGCGAATAAGTCTTGCTACTGGTGAAAAACTGTCGAGAGCAAGTTTTTGATTGTCAGGATCCAAAATCTAAAAAAACCTAGATTTTTAGTCTTAAGGTGGGACTCATTCACCACTAGTGGAGAATCAGTCCTCTCCCAAAATTTTGAGAAATCCGAAGACAACTCTGCAACACCAGATCTTGAAATGTCTACTTGTCGGGTTGCCAAAGTCAATTTTGCAGGAAACAGACAGAAAACCTTCTCCAAGCTTGAAATATGATTGATTTGAATTGAAGCACCTAGTTGACTTGTTGACCACTCTTCAATCACCTAGATGCTTGTTAAATCTACATACAAAGGTTTGCAAACACACATGCAAGAGGGGAAAAATGGTTGAGGGTTAGCAAATAAGGGTTTTCCTTGGTCAAACCCCACTTTGGTAATCAAACCCTTAATGAAATAATGAAATGCAAGAGAATGATAAACAAATAACATGAAAACGTTATCAACTTACCAAACCCTTGTTGATGAAAATCTAAAGTTGTATCAATGGATGCTCAACAATGCTTGATTTGATGTTGTAAAAGCTTGAATGCTTGAATGAATGGGGGTTGAAATGGATGTAAAAATACTTATTTATACAATCTTGTGCCTTAGTAACCCATTAATACCTCATAACAGGCCGACATCAAGTGATTTTGAATAAAAACATGAAAGTAGTTTTGAAAAAAATTGAATTTGGAGCCAAGGGGGACTCATTTGTTACCCATGGCACATGGGTCCCACCTAGGACCTGAAAATGGGTGTTGAGAATTATCTTGTATTTAATGTTGTTTTTCGGGTTAATGTTAAAAAATGCACTTAATTAAAGCTTATAAGGGCATAAGTGGGTCAAATAAAGCATAAGACAGGGATAAATGGTGAAGTTATGCCTAGAAAAGTGTGAAAGCTTGTTACAAGACTTTACAACACTTCAAAATAGGACTTGATAAGTGATGAAAAGGTGATTTTTAGGTAAATTGTAATAAATAGAGTCTAGAAAAGTGTAGAAATGTATTACAACACTTCACAACACCTTTACAAGATGTCATTATTTGAATTTTAGTACCTAAATATGCATGTTCAAGCCATTTTACATCATTAAATCAGAGCAAAATAGATCAAACATCATGAAACAAGACCTAAAAGGCCATGAAAATGACAAGGGGCCATTTTTCTATAGCACAACAACATACAACTTGGATTCAATGACCTTTGTTAATATACTCTCTGATTATGCCATAATAGGAGCTTTAGAACGTTTGGAATTTTTGACAATCCAAAATAAGTTAAGGCAGTTGTGCCATTGGATGGAACTCATTGAGTTGGCATACATGGTGGGATTTGTTCTGATTGCCCATTTTTTCAAAAAATAAGGAAATAAAAAGGGAAAGCTAACACTTGTATGCTACTTGTTTGTTTGGCACTCCTTGAAGATATTTTTAGAAAGGGAAATGTTTTCTCTCATGCTATTGGCTAGGAATTATGTGTTCGAAAGAGTGGATACCTCTATCTTTTAAAAGAGTAAAAGTTGTAAAGTCTGAATCCCATGGAACCATTGATTGTTTCTAAAGATCAATGAATGAACTATAGTCTAGATTTTGATATTTTAGCATCTTGAAATTGTTGTATCATTGACTAAAAAGATACACTACAACTTTTTTGTGGGGCCTGTTGTAATTATATTTTTATAAAATATAGCATTGTAAATTTAGACACATGCCATCAAGGCCCTCTCTAATACTCTATTGACATTGATAGAATGACATATGTTTTATTTTGTGTCATTAGAGGGAAAGATATCCTATACAAAACAGATGAATTCTTTCAAACCATCTAATGAGTTCAAAAGATATTACACCTAGTAGTTTAGAAAGAGCAGCTTTAAAGGAGAAACGCATGTCAAACCTCTCAACAAATCTAATAGTTTGAGTCTTTAGGTCATAGTTGATAGTGTGGGTAATAAGCATGCAACTTTCAATTCTCAAGGTTTTATAATGCTAAAATCATTAGTGAAAATTATACAAATATTTGATGAATGTAAGGAGAGAGAAAATAATAGAATTTTGATAATCAAGCTTTCAAGATAGAAGATTGTATTTCATTGTATATAGTTAATTAAGCAAAGTATGATTGTGTAATTATGGCCTTTCATGTTGTGTGTAATAAAAAAAAATGATATGAAATATCTCATTTTTTGTGTCTAACTATGATTTTTTTCTAATTTTCTCCATATTATTTAATTGTTATGTAATTCTAAGCCTTAGTTCATACACTCAAAGTTCTATAATTTAAGTAAAATAGTAATTGTGCATAACTATGCCCTTTGCTATTTACTATAAGCTATTTGTTTCAAATGACTTATCTATGTGAAATTCTTTAAATGGAAAAAGTAAATATTATAGTTGGTTCATCCACTGATAATTTAGGATTTTAAATTTTTAGTATCTTCTTTTCCTTTTCATTGAATTGTAATTTGAATTCATTAAAGAACTAAAGAATTGGATTCTCAATCTTGAAGAATTTTAAATTATAAATTATGTCTCATGTTTACAAGGTTTCACATGTTTATACAGAGGTACATGAAAATGCAAATTTGACTATCAACATAGTGTAAGACCAAAATCTACAATTTCACAAAAATGAAGCATAGACAAGGCCATCTGCACTAATTAAAAAATGTGATGATTGTGGGATTTGCACAAAATGGATCTATTAAAAGGGCTTTAGAAACTCTCAAGAAAATGCTACTATGTGCTCCAAAGCCAAACTCCATGACCTTTATCAATGCTCTCATTCCTTGTATTAAAATGAAAGTTTTTGAACATAGTATAGATAAGCTAGATATGGAACATACAAATTCAATAACATCTTAATATTATTCAACATTGAGATATTAAAATAGGTTATGTAGACTAACACACCTACCCCAACAATGGAAGTTGAAAATTTTAACCCTCTCATGAAATTCAAGTCATATGAGACAATAGTTAGGAAAGCACTTAACTAAGCTCACATTACAGTAAACCTATACCAAGGAGCTTTCAACTAGGTCATTCATATCTCAACTTGGCCTCCCACTAATATTTATCATAATTCAAAGTGAGCATCTCAAAATCCTTACAATTACCTATCAAGGATATATTACAATATTTGGTGCCTCAAAGATAACACCATATAGTTTATAACATAAAATTCTACTGAGAATTACATCATGATTATACTTGACATGATTTGGAAATATTAAATATCACAAGTGTATTGGTTCTTGATATCTTGAATTGCTATGTCATACTAATTTGAAACCCCGTAAACATTTTCATACATGATGATAACACAGTAGAGTCAATATCTCAATTTAGGATACATTTAATAATAGTAATAATTGTTTAATACTTCAAAAGATCTATTCATAATGTGACAATTTATGAAGCCCCAATATGGCTCCAAATGCCCAATTGACTAATATGATAGAGCATCATAATCCTATTAATTTTTAACATGAGAGTCTAGATGATCTATGCTCAACCATATAATGAAAGCTAAATTTTACAACTAAGTTTAGATTCTAGTTAATTTCTCAAGCCTAAGATTCTAGAAATTATGAAACAAGAAATAAAGTGATTATGTTTTTAATTCTTCTCTTCCCTCTTGTCTGTCATTTTTTTAATTTATTTTTTGGCATTGAAAAGAGCAAGTTCCATTATTTTGGTTCACTTAAATTTAAACATTACGATGTTTAAAGTAATTTCTTTTTTGGACAAATTAGGGACTGATATGGCAGCTCAGGGACCACTACCTTAGGGTATATTTACCAAAATAGATGAAGAGATCAATAAATTGCATCTTATTCTAGTTGACACCACCACCACAAGGGTTTACAAGGACACATGTTAGTAAATTCTACATAGCTTAAAGAAGATTAGATGGAAATCAAGTACCACAAATGCTTATTTTGTTGATACTATATCAGCTATTCTTTCTCAAATGTAGTAAGAGGTTAGTGGAGAGGTTTCTCTTGTAGAAGTTCAACTACAAGTCCTAAAAGAAACCATCAAATTACAATGTTTTCCATATTACACTACTATATCTAAGGTTAGGGGATATCAAATGACTTGATGTACCAATCCTCAAATGGCTCATTTGATATACCCATGCTTTCTTGCAACACAGTCGTTATCCAAATAATGACCAAATTCCTTTATACTTTGCATAGCAGTTGTACGCTAAGATTCATTTGGGCCTCAACATCAACTACTTGGACCTACCAGAATATTTTGGTCAAGGGCATGGTAGGGTTGGGTATGTGTAGGATCATGATTGGCCAAAAAGTGGCGATGATGGGTAATATGTGGCTTCATTTACTTCTTTACTTAAAATTGATGAAATAAAAAAGGGTTTTAAAGGAGATTCTAAGCTTCTAACAATATAAATTATGCTATACTTTGAATTTAATAAATAATTATTATTCATTTTCTATTTGAAATGCTAATTAAAGTCCCATTGATAGCTGATTGAAAAACATCTATAGCTTTCAAACGGTATCACATTTTTGAATCCAAAAACATCGCCACATTATATGCTTACATACTATAGGATTAAAAAAGAAAAAATGAATTTAATGAAGTTTTAATCAAGTTAAGGTGGTTATACACACAAGTTTTAATATTTTTTAAAAGTTGTAAGAAAAAAATCATAATTAATTATTTACTTGGAAAAAAATTCAAAAAATTATGCATCACATCACGACATGAGTCCTCTACTAATATGTTTATAATAAAATATTATCATTTTATTGTGGTTAGGTGGTTAGATAGACACCTACTTCTTATTTTTTCCTTGAAATTTAAGAACTACTACATTGAAATTTCAAATTTTCACCAAATAGATTTTTCTTTTTCTAAATAAACCTAGTATTTTAGAAACTACATTCACCTATATAGATTATATTCTTACATATTTTGAAATAATATAGATAGCTTATTCAAATTTTACTGCCAATCTTCACTGATTTTCTCAATTTTTTGCCACTTAAGGGCCTATTTTTCCATGATGATCCTACACATACCCGCCGGGACATTTTTCATCAACCAAATTAATAATGTCTAGCTTAACAATATTTGGTTGGGGAGAGATTGCTTGCTAGCTCCCCAACCCTAGCACCTATTATAGACTAGGTTGTCATTGCTTACCAAAGAGAAGCAATTGACAGTGTTGGTGATATAATAGCTATTGCATCTACGATATCTATTGATCGTATGGGATATTTTTGATGATTCATTCTACACGAGATAGTCCATTAGATCATGGTATTGATCCTTATGGTATGGTAGGTGTCCCTTCACCCTAAGACATAGATGCTCTTATAAGAGACTAGATGCTTCAGAGTATAGTTCATTTCTTTTGAGATGACGTTTTGGAGGCATATGCCTTCATTGTGATAGAGCTTAGGAGCCCACTACATGAGGTTAGAGGACATGTGGGTAGATCTTACCATTCACATCCAGGATCCAGCTAGGCTATAGGTCTTTCATAATATTCTCATCACCCTGGCAACACTACACATCCTACAAATCCACCTACAAATAATTTGGTTGTTGGAGAGGAGGATACACCTATCGGTCCTATGAGTGTTTAACATCATACATCCTAAATCCTTGATTCACTTGAGGAGTAGTTGCAGATGATGAGATCGTCAGGTTATGTGGATATGTTGGTACATGTAGACTTGTCAACAATGTCATCTCGGATGGTTAGTCCACTACACTTGATATTACTAGAGCTAGCTAGGGAGAGTCATGATATAGGTGAGTTTGCAGATAGGATCATTGCAATGAATCCTACATCACTTGATACGGAGGTATGTATGTATGTACATGCATTCACAATTTAAACTTGTTTAAACTTTAAATTACTTTTTTCACATAAATGGTAGATAGTACTAATGTACACATTATGTTATATATATATATGGCTCATGTTGCACCTAGTCTAAGTATGAAGCATGTATGTAGGTGTGATTTAGTTGATGAGACTAATGTTACTGGACATGTGAGTTTTAAGTTTTTAAATCATGTACTCATGTACATGTGTATACAATTTTTACACATGTATATAGATATAGAACATTATTCTAATTTGGCATAATGTACTTAGATTATGTATATGTCTTGTACTATCTCTAGGGCTCAGTGCATCTATCAGAGCATGATTCTCACTCAAAGGGTCGCTTGATTCTGGCATGGTGACCCTACTGAAACCTAAGTTAATTAATATGTAAACAAGTCTTCAATATTTGAATGTGTTAAAAAAATATTCAATATCTTTTTTTTTCCCCTTTGCTATAACACCTCCTGCCCTTACTGAATTACAAAATGGATTTGGTATTGTGAATGTGCCATTTCTTGAATTTTCAAGCTTTTTTACATGTCTTTCAATCTTCCAAATTTTTATGAGTAATTGTTAGTTGATTCACCCTTTGACTTATTGAGACAATGTTTGAAACATTCAGTGTTTAGAAGTGGTGAATTTCTATGACAATTTGAAGATTATATATATGCTTACAGTCGCATACACAACACACCCACATTTCTTGCTCCAAGATATTCCTAACCTCATTCCCTACCACACTGCTATTGCTGTCATGTTCCCCATTACTTGTTTTTGGCAACACAAGCTCTGCCTTACATATAGGCCAAGGTTAGCTGGACCAAATTTCTCAGACATATAATTGCTTTCCTAGAATAAGGAATATTGGAATCAGCTATATTTGGCTACAACCATTTTCCAAGTAAATAATATTAAATACCTATTCAACTGTGTACTTAGCTATGGTGTATCCAATATTCTGTAACATGACAAGTGTAATCAAACTTACCATGTTCACAGGTCAGCCTTCCCTTGGTATCGACGGAATGGAATAACATCTCTTATATTTTCTAAACCAGTTACAAATGGAACTATACGTTCAAACCCTAGGAAAAATCCACAACGTTTCACGGTTCCAAATCTAAGTAGATCAAGGTAAGCGCATATCTTCAATCCTGCATTGTGAAAGGTATATGATTAAAGAGAAAGATCGTTTGTTGATTAGAATAAAGGTAGTAACAACTACAATGTAATACAATCCTAAAATATTATTGGGCATAAGAGCACAAATGTCAATAACATTACACTAACCAGTAGTCATGCAAAGAAATAGAGAACGCTGAAAAGGCTTCCAATTTATTGATCATGGAAAAACATGAACGTAGATGATGTGTCAATGTTAGAATGTTTGGTAGTTGATGTAGTATTTTAGTACAATCCACTATCATCACATTCTATGATAATTCAATTAGCCAACCATCAAGCATATTGCCAAGCACAAATATGCACTTCAAAAGAATATATAGTACTTAGCAATAAAAACTTATCTCCTATAGAACTAATACCCTGAGAACACATCCAAAATGTAATCCCTTTTCAGCCAGAATTGAAGAAGAAAGGAAAACAAACTCTTCAACAGATAAAACCTATACTATTCCCTCTCTAACCAAAGACATTTGAGAAAAAATCCAATCCAACAATATCTAAAGCATAAAAGTTTGAATGCAAAATATATTTGTCCATGTTGAGCTTCAAACCTTCAAAAATGTGAACATGCTTACTTCTATTTGAGCATCTTTGGTATTCTTTGCTTGAACCTTTAGTTGCTTAGTTAACATGTTGACAAAATTATACTTGCTCCTAGGGTTTAAGAATACAATGATCTTTTATGAAATTGATATTTTGAGTCTTCGTTCTTGAAGACATTAAACTACATTTACTCTTATCGTACATCTTTTCATATTATTTATTAATATTCTTGGCTAAGTAATTGTTTTTATGTATTCATTGTTGAAATAATACTCAAATATCATTTGATTTGTTTGATTATTTTTAGATTGTCTTTTTTAATTATGTATATTTCAATGGCCATCTATTATATTAGAATGCTCACAAGATCATTTGATTGATTTGATTGTTCTTAAATACTCATTTTAAAATATTGTTGAAATATCACTTTATTTGTTTGATTGTTTTTAGGTATCCACTATGAAAGCTAATTGAAAAGAATCCCACCATGCTCAAATTCACGAATGATCTAATGCAAAGGAATTTGAGGATTTGCTAATGTATTCTCCATGTGCATGTAATGCTCAAGTGCAAACCCAGAGAACACACACAATGCAAATAATTTTTTTAAATAACAAGATTGAACATGCAATAACATTAACCATAACCACATAACATATTACATAGCATTAACACACTTGGTTCTCTGGGGCACGCGAGGTTACTCGCAACACTAAACAAATAAAAATAAAGATTACAACATATCATTTATAATGATAACCAAGGATAAGGATACATCCAATAACCATGATGCGAGAATAATAAACATCGCATAATTACATCCATGATACATCTCTTAATAGAGTTACAAATAATCCTAACTATTACATCATTGTTTTAATAATACATTACAATCTCTTGATAAATGAATTACATTGAATTTCCCAACATAGGGATTGATACAAGTATAATGAAATATGAAGTACAACTGATCACTGGTACAACTCCACTGCGGAAAGCTGAGAAGACAAGACGGATGGGGAACCCAACGGGTGCGGAGCACGTTCCACCCAACCATGTGAATTACAAGTAACTCACCCCCGTGCTCAGAGGTGACGAGGAAGTGAACCCGACCATGAATGTCAAACCGACTCAACAACAACATGATACAAAACAAGTACATCACAAGCATACAATGAACCACCACCAATGTTCACAAAACATAACAAGTTAAACTAAGAACTCATCACAATAACATGAAATACCACCAATTTACAATCATGGAATAAACTCACAAGAATCAAAAGAATCATAAGAAACAATATCCAAAAGAACCGAACCAACACCCAAAATACATTTCCCAATAAATCAGAACCAATGAAAGGAACACGATTCCATAATAACACTAAATCAACCATTCAATACACAATTCCATAGGCAACAAGAAACAAGTCAAATGGGTATCAAGTGGGGAGGATCATCGCATAGCTCTCATGGGATCCCCTAGCACTTCCTCCAACCGAGGCACCGACACCCAACTATGGATCCCCTAGCCCTAAAATCAGAAACAACAAAGAGATTACAATATCCAGAAGCAACTACAAGCAAAGCACAAGGGTGTCAAGTGGAGAGGGTCATCACATAGCTTTCATGGGATCCCCTGGCACTTCCTCCTACTGAGGCACCGACACCCATCTATGGATTCCCTAACCCTCGAAAATAACAAAAATATAACCATATCTAGAGGCGACAAGAAACAAGAACAAGGATGTCTAGTGGAGAGTGTCATCGCATAGCTCTCATGGGATCCCCTGGCACTTCCTCCAATTGAGGCGCCGACACCCATCTATGGATCACCTGGCCCTTCCTCCTAACTGAGGCGCTGGCACCATAGGGTAGCTAATGCGGAGCCAATAGTCTCTCATGAAGACGAGACTACGACTTTTCCGACCACGGCCTAATCAGTCTATCACTAGTCTACGGTAGCCCTAATGCATAGACGAGGAATCCAGTTTTAATTATCTTGTGTGTTTTACTACCCATCCCCCTAAATTCTATTTTTAGGTTATCACTTGTTTAACTACTCTTACGTGGGTTCCCCTGAGCACTTCCTCCATCAAAGGTGTCGGCGCCCACAAAGAGCCACTCTCCCTATGACCCCTAACATAAATCAAAACTAGGAAAGGGTTGTACCATAACAGATAAAACAAATAATTTCAAGACCAAATCACGCGAGGCATTAACCATCTCGCTATAACCACATAATGAAAGTCTCAACAACTCATGTACAACCCTTTTAAAAACATGATATCAAAACACTTGCCACATCAAGGGTACATAAAGAGAGAACATCTACTAACAATAATCTCTAGCCTCTAGAAGCCAAAAGAACGACAATCCACAAACAAGGGAAACAACGAAGCAACAAAAGTGGTCAACCGATTTTCACTCAACTTAAAAATAAACCCAAACAATCAACACAACAAAACATCAAGTCAACCACAGTTAATCAAGATCAAATTAAGTTTCCAAATCCAATCCAAATCTAGAAACAACCATCTGGGCATCTAAGGGAGACCTCAATTTTCTCCTCTCAAGATACCCTTACAGTTGGCACACAAATTACCTTCAGCAAATTCAGTAGACATGACAATATGTAGCCATTAACAACCCACATTCACAATTCGAAAGCCAAACCACTCAAACAACCAATTCATTCATACTCACAAGAGTTCTAAGTACCTATCTATACAAAGGACTTACGAATCAATGGTAAAAAGAGTATAAGGGAAACAAGTTTCAGGAGATTGTCTATCTTCATTTATTTACATTGCCCTTTTTACTAACAAATCATACTTGACAATCATGATAACAATCACAGACGAACTCATGAATAAGCACCTCAACTATTATATAATTACCACAAGACCAACATTCAAATCACCCACAAAAGACTATCAGTTTCCATTCACCAAATAAACGAAATGCAGTCTTCTCAATATAATTCCATAACGACAAATCAAAGCAAATTCCAGTTAAATTATCTGTTCAACCGATAAAATATTACCCCATATTCATATATAATAACAATAATTAACTTTTATAAATATAACACAAAATTTACACTTTAAAACTAAAACAATATTAAATAAAATAATTGATTTTTTTCATTTTAAATAAAATAAATTTTAATATTTAATATTTAATAAAATAATATATATATATATATATAAAAATAAAACTAAATAAAATTATAAAATTTTAATTTAAAAAAAAACAAAGGCCGGCGGCCTTGAGGACTACCCCGCGCAGTTCAAGGACGCTGCGGATGGCAGTCCTTTGGACTGCTGTGGCAGTCCTTAGGACTGCTGCGGCAGTCCTAGGGGCTGCCGTGTGTAGACTACAAGGGGATGGGATGGGTACGGCTCAGGCCGACCCACCCCATCCCAATAATTTACATTTTATATTTTTTTTTTTAAAACAAATTTGTTTATAATTTATATATATATATATATATTTTTTATAGCAACGAAAAAGAAAAGAACTTTATTTTATTTACAATAAAATGTCCGTCCCTGGTACGGACGCCGACAGGGATCGGCCATAAATTTGATTTTAAACAAAAATTTTAAATAGATTACAATACAAAGGATACAAGTGGGTATATATATATATTATATATACATGAAATTTGTATATATATATAGATAGATAATATATAAAAGTCCATATAAAATAATATTCCAAACGCAGGTACAGAAGCAACAGAAGGACAGAATTAAAAATAACCTCACATACATATATATATATAAATTAACAAAACTTCAAATCCATTATTCCCTACAGAAGATTATCTTTTACAAAATCTTCTTATTAATAAATTGATTATTTTAGAGACAAAAGTTTTTGTTTTGACAAAAAGGAATAGTTCTTTTCTATTTTATTTTATTTTTTTAAGAAAAAATCTAATCTAATATATTTCACTAGTTTTCAATCCAACAACTGTTTTCCCTTATTCTCACAAATCATGTTTACTAAGTTTGTTTTGTTTTCTCTGAAGCAGGAAGATAAAAGAGAAGTACTAGAAGAAAATTATAAGAGGAACCTGGTGTCCAACGCTTATTCGATAGTCTGGAGATGCCTGCTTGATTCTGATGACCTCGAAGAGTTCCTTGATTGTGCCTCTGAATCTCCTCTACAGAATTTTGCCTTCGATCTTGAATCCTACTTTACTGTTCAGAAGACTCTCCAGAACATTCACCAGAAACAGATTGACAATCTCTCTCTAAAATTCTCCTCCAAATACAACAGAAGATTTCAATACCCCTTTCTAAAATTTCAGAATACCCAGCCAATCCCTTGCACAACTTCTGTAACCCATATCTCTGTATGTCTGAGAACCTTTTAAAAATTCTTAATTAAATAAAAATATATTGTCCCTCTCTTCAAAAACTCTAAAAGTCAAAATTAAAAGAAAATCATTCTTTAAAAGCCAGCTTTTTCCCAGATCTCTATTCCTATTGGCTCACACAATCTTTTATTCTTTTATTTGTTTTATTGCTTTAATTTCTATTTTTGCAACTTTTCTTGCACATCACATTACTTATTTAATTTAAATAAATTATTCTAATAATTATCCTCCACCAGATAATTGATTAAAATAATTAAAACACATTTAATATTTAATTATCATTTAATTGAAATATATGACTTCCAAAATAATTAAAATCATCTAAATATTTAAAAAGAATTTAAATCTAACATTAAAACCACAATTACTTCCATCATTAAAATCGAATACACCACAACATAAAAAGTACCAACATTAATCGAAAGACAATAAAATACAAGACACAACCCACAAATGATGACAGTTACAAAAATGAACAATACCAATCCAACGAGACAATCTGACATCATGGGACGGGAGGACTTCATCGCCACCTCTATTTCAACATTTAACCATTGGGTTATTGGTGCTCGCCCTGTCCTGCCGAAGCAGGTGGAATCGAGACTTATACCTGCAAATCCTGCATACAAACAAAGTTGTGTACATGTGCATACATATATATATAAATCAAGCATTAAATCAAAGTACTGCATTGTGAGAAGGAATCGCAACATACAGGGTACTCGCGAACAAGTGATGCCATATTGTCCTTCATCACACCTATTCTAACAATTATAATATAACCACTAAATCAACATTTCTAACTAACAATCATCTCGTAACATATCTAATTAAATCACTGCATCATATCATAATTTTGAAAATCAACTAATATAACCAATCATACTGTCATACGAAATAATCATGTCCATAATGTAACAATAGCATCATCTAACGTCTAACTAACCAAATCAAACAATATCATCATCGTCACAAGTAGCAAACAACCGCATTGAAAAATACTAAATCCTACCAAGAAGAGGAGGTATTACATGCCAATATTATTACAATATGTAGCACTTGGCAGAGCAGTGCCTGACTCAATGGAAACATGTTGTTTCAGAGATAATGTCAGGTCCTTCTTTGGCTATTGTTCCCTTATAGGACAATTATCTGTGTTGTCACCTATCATTGTATTATTGTTCGAGTTCATTGTGTCATTTATGTTTGTATCTTGTTTGGAAATTAATTAATTAGTTAAATGGTTTATTAATTAATTTATTTGATTTAATGTAATTTTATTTAAATGTTAAATTAAAATAATTGTGTTTATGGTTGATTTATTAAATTGAATTAAATAGGATATTTATTTAAATATAATTGTTGATTTTAATGTGCAAACTTAAATAAAGGAAAAGTAGATATTTTGAAGAGTTTGTTTTCAACAGATTAAGAATAAATATCTGAAATCTTGACTTTGAGTTAGAAAGTGGTATCTTGGATATTTGTTAGTTGAAATTGATTGATCAAACTTAAATTGAATGTTGATTGTTAGTTAAGATTTGTGATTATGAGTTAATGGAAAATGAATGAAAAAGCTTTGGTTGTGCAATATCATTCATGGAAATTTTTCTTAAGAGGTTTTTTGAATGACAATTTTATGGAGAAAGTTTATTTTCAATATTGTTGTTTTTGAAAGCTCTATGAAAAGGGATTTGGAAGAATTTGTGTGGTTTCTTTGTGGATTGGTCTGAAGATCGCAGTATTTGAAGTTAGTTGAAAATTCAGAATTCTTCTTTGAATCTTGGATTGAACAAGCAGGATTTAACAGGTTCCTTTCTTTTTTATCTTGATTTGAAGGATAATTTTTTTGTAAATTATGTTTGAATTTAGTTGTACTGGGAAAACGGTTATGCTTGTCTGTGGAAAAGATAAACTCAGTCAAACCTGTAAATCCAACAAAGAAACAATTAGGGTGAGCTTTCAAATTTAAAAGTAAAATATAACAAAACAATAAAAAGAGAATTCTGAGGAATATAGTTACATTCTGCAACTCATAAAATAATTTATATTTTATATAATCTACTATTTTATTCTTCATTGAGATGAATTTTATTGCATTAATTACCATGTTATAAGGGGTTTTGAAATTGATATTTTAAATTTCTCATTGATTAACGCCTACCCACATATGCATTCGAGTTAGAAAAAAATATACAAAGGATAGACAGAGCCAGTTTGACCTCATATTCTGCAACTTGTGAATGACGTTTAAATTCCATTTTATTTTGGTCGCTCATTAAAATTTGTAGATCTCAGTTATTTTGAGTAACTCTTTTTCCATGCAAGACCTACACCTAGCCAATCTTCTCACAGATTCCCTATTCATTTGTCTTGTTAATTCATCTTGGTGTAGTCGACGTTGTTCTCTTTAGTCGCCCCTAATTATTAGATGTAGATCTACTTTGGAGACGTCTGATTCTCCTTAGTTGACCATTTCTTGGGGCGTTGTTTATTTTTCCTACATGTGCCACTGAACTTTAAAGTTTCTATTTACTTTAAATAAATTCTTTTGATCTAAAATGCAATGCCTTGATATTGTGCTCATTTTGATTGGGTGTTCCATTTGATTGGTGCTCCCCAATTTGTCCCTTATTGTTTTCGATGGTGTTGGAAAGTAGCATGCAATAAATCTATTTCATGCAAATAAACTGTATGTCTCTCATGCCTTATAGAATTCATTCGTTGCACCACTCTTCCATAGGCGTAATCTTCATAAACTCCACAGGTGCAACCCATGTTGGTGAGTTCCAATTGAGACCGATAGATTATAATCTAAGTATTTTTTGGTATTAACGAGATAGTTGTCATGCCTATGGGAGAAGAGGTTGATACTTACTATTGTTTAGTGCAGATCCATAAATGATATTTGCCATACACTTGTCTAAATCTTTTCTTAACTACAGTCTTGTATTGAGTCGATGACACAAGTGTGTTTGACATTCTAATTTATGATTTTACATTTCTTTTCTTCAATTCCAAAAAATATATGTTGAATTGTTGTATTTATTTTGCAGTGTTCTAAGCTGAATAAGAAATACTTTTATTTACAACGGTAGTTTGAAATTGAAATGTATATAAATATATAGCTATATGCTTGAATATATATAATTAACCATTTGAATGCTAAAGATATACCAATGGACTTATAATTTGTATTTCTTTTTTAGTTCAATTGGCATGATAAATATATATATAAATTTGTGTGTATGTTATTGCTTTTAATTACTTCAGTTTGCTTCCTCTTGCAACTAGTGTGAAGCTCTTAACATATTTAAATGGATGTTAAATTAGATTTTGTTTCTTGTGATTTAATAAATATTTATATGTAATATAAATGCTTTGATGAAATTTGAAATATTCTATTTATATTAAGTTTATTTTATTTTATAAGAATGACCATGTTATCTATATGAATGAATAGATAATATTTAAGATTTTTTTTTAAACCAATAGGGCTTTTAATTTGTGAATTAATGAGTTATTATTTTGAACAAATCTTTGATTATTGATTGGTGTCAAAGAAAGCTTTTGTGGAGGAATATTTTGTTGTGGAATTCTTAGTTTTTTCAGATGCTAGGGAACTCTTTGAATGAATTGTTTAATCTATTTGAGTCATGAAGTTCATTTGAAATAATTCATTGAGGAATTATCCATCCACGTTATATTTGTTGCCTATGCGGTAATTGGAAGTAAAATATTTTAAGTCATGATTGAGATGTGAACATGATGGTCTGTTTGTGCATGATGGTTTTCTTTTGGTTTAATATGTAAAATGATATGTTATTAGGAAGAGTGGCTTTTGATAGGGGTTGTAACCCTAAGAGGTAACTAGGGTAACCTATTAGAATTTTATAATTTAGTGAAAACCTAATTTAATGTACTAGGGGTTGGGTAGTGTTCACTAAATAATTCAGATAATTTGATTGCCTCACCTTATACCTTAGTACTTGTATAGACTAGGGATAGGTTGAGATGGCCTAGAATGGCATGATCATCTACTTTGTCTTCTTGAAAGGTAGTTTGATTCCACATGAGTTTTTTTAGGGGTTGGGAATCGGTAGAGATTGTCAGGGTAACTCGATATGAGGGCTGATAACCTAGGAAGATTCACCAAGGTAACCTATAACAAACTATGCGATGACACTCTTTTCCTAATACATGTTATGTGGTCTCTTGTGTAGAGTTACCATTGTCTATGATGTTTCCTCTAGGAGTTTTTTGTTATTATATATGTGATTGAGATATCATTATGTCGTAATGAGTGTACATCAAACCATGTGATGTTATGTTATGTCTTCTTGTTTGTCTTTCTTTGTGGACCTGATATTATCTCCTAGCACGAGGGGTGGACCTTTGGGTACCACTTGGTTGGGAGGAACATGCTTTTTCCTCCATTAGGTCCCCATATAGGTGTTATAGTGCTTGGATAATATTGTACTTGTGACAGGTTGTTGAATCTACATGGTTTGTGAGGTTGGACGCTAAGCATGCTCATGAACGAGATTGACAGATGTGTTATGATCTTCATCTATATTGTATATACACTTGATATGTATGAGTGAACTTATTGTAATGTTCTTATGATGTAACGATATTTTTCACAATCTCACTTGATGTCACTTTAATATATAACTTGATTACATTATGATTATGTGATTTGATCATTCATTATTTAAATGATTTATCTTTATTCTTATGTGTTATAACTTTGGCTTAATGATGTGATGTTATTTCTTGTAAAGTATATGTAGCATTGTCACGGAACCCTGAGAATGTATGTGTATATATGTTTCTTTTATACTCTTGTTGTAATCAAATGTCCTTTTAAAAAAAAAATTGTTTGGTTATTTTTTTAATTTTTGTGTTGTTCTCTGGGTTCCATGGCAGGGCATTACAACTTGGTATCAGAGCACAAGGTTCTAACACTGGGTACTTTGGATATTTGTGAGCCCATTAGGTTCCCTATATTTTAGACTTCGTAGTTTGTGTTTTCCTATTTGTTATTGTTTGTCTTATAACTAAGACTTGTCCTTCATTTTGTGTAGGACAATGCCTAGATGATGAGGTAGGGGTTGTGGTCAAGACCGAGGTGGTGGTTGTGGGACTAACCATCAGGAAACTCCCTCTCAGAGTTCTCATGAGAGTGAGCATGCAGAACAATAGGGTCCCCTATTGGATTAGGCGAGTGGGGAACAAAATCCTATACAACCAGAGATTGAGGGAGCACAATTTTGTCTCTTATTTGAGGAGATTCTTGTTTGACTTGTTCCTAAACAAGAGGTTGGTTAGGAGGTGTCTAGAGAACGAGACAGATCACCTAGGAGAGTTCTTGAGACTATGGAGCAGGATGTCATTTCTACAAGGAATATGAGAGACTTATTGAGGGTACACCCTCCCACATTTGACGGTACTGGCAGTGGTTTGGAGGCAGAAACTTAGTTGATAGACTTGGGATGGTTTTTTGCTATGCATCCATATGGTAGCAATACTAGAGCTAGATGTGCCATTATGCATCTTAAAGGATTTTCCTTTACATGGTGGCGATTGGAGGAGTAGAAGATCCATTTGGATATAGATTCAGTATAATGGGAGATGTTCTTAGAAAGATTCAAGGATCGGTTCTTGTTCAACCATTGGCAGCAACATCATGCAGACGAGTTTCATGAGTTGAGACAGATGGCGATGTTAGTGGAACAGTATGAACGAGAATTCTATGAGCTTAAGCAGTATGCTGGCATTGGAGACAACAAGGGTATGTTAGTACAACACTTCATCAGAGTATTAAATTCCCATATTAGTGGAGGAGTTCGAGTCTTCAAGCTAAAGACTATGGAGGTAGCCATGGAGAAGGCACATCTTGTGGAGGAGAATTTGACTATGGCCTTGGGTGGACATTTAGGTGTTCAAATAGGTAGTGCACCTTCTACAGGCTTTGGTTTGTGACGCAATCAAACTCAAATAGGGGGTTCCTCTCAGAACCAACAGGTACCCACTAAGGGTGGACAACAGCAGTAGCAACAACATTACCCACTGAAGAATAAGAATTCTCAAGCTCAATAGGGTAATAGTTCATAGTATGGGAAGAACCATAATTGGTGGCGTAATAAGCGCAACCGTCAGGTTCAGCCAGCACAAAGTGCACAATCTATGATTAAGAGAGGCATTTTTTAGCAATCTAATTCACCTTCAGGTGGCAAAGGTTTTGGTAAAGGTACTGGTTTCTGTTCATGTGGTTAGCAGGGTCACATTGCTAGGCAATGCCCTATGAGAGATACATCAGGATTTGGTCAGTGATAAGTAGCTTCAGAGCTGACAGTTGGAGATACAGGTTGTTCACACAAAGTCTTTGCTACGGTAGATAACCATCAAGCAAATCATTAGAATATTGTGGTTGAGACTTCAGGTCAGTTACTGGGTACTAATGTTTCTATCCTTTTTTATTTCAGAGGTTTTGATTCATTTATTTCACCCTCCATTGTGGAGCGATGTGGAATCGTGGAAGTAAAGCAAGGTGATAGATGGCAGGTAGAATTGGCCTCTGGGATGAAGGTAGCAATAGAATCACTTATTCACAATTGTGGACTTAGGATTGGATCACTATCTACCTTAGTAGATATTCATGTTACACCTCTTGGTTCTTATGATATTGTTTTGGGTATGGACTAGTTGGAATCCCATCATGCAATGATTTATTATTGACAAAAGACAGTACATTGCTTAGACGATTCTGGTGCAAAAGTTGAAATAATTGGCATGCATAGACCCATCTCCTTGTAGATTATATCAGCTATGCAGTTGAGTAGATTCTTTCGCCAGGGTTGTTAGTTGTTTGCAACAACAGTTAATGACTTGGACTTAGGGGAGAGTCGAGAGGTATCTCTTGATGATTACCCTGTTCTTGGGGAATTCATAGATGTTTTTCCCAATGATATTTTTGGTATGTCATTGAAACATGACAGATTTAAGGATTGACCTGGTTCCTAGAGCGGAGCCTATATCTCGAGTTCCATATAGAATGACCACACAGGAACTAGGAGAGCTTCATCTATAGTTGGAGGAACTTTTTGCTAAGGGTTTTATATGTCTAAGAGTTTTTCTTTAGGGAGAACCTGTTATCTTCATGAAGAAGGATGGATCCCTCAAATTGTGTATCAATTACCATTAATTGAATAAAGTGACAGTAAAGAATTGATATCCCTTACCCAGAATCGATGATCTCTTTGACCAGATCAAGGGAGTTAAGGTGTTTTCCAAAATTGATCTAAAATCAGGTTACCATCTATTTCACATTTTAGAGGCGAACATTCATAAAACGACATTTCGTACTCATTACAAACACTATGAGTTCATAGTGGTACCATTCGAGTTAACAAATGTACCATATTTTTTCATGAGTCTAATGAATGGTGTTTTTCACACATACCTTGATCGTTTTGTACTCATGTTTCTCAACGATATTTTGATCTATTTGAGAAATATGAAGGGGAAAAAAGATCATATGAGACATGTATTTTAGTGCTTGAGAGAGAATCAGTTGTACGCAAATTTTGTGAAGTGTGAGTTCTTCCAGACTGAAGTGAAATACTTAGGTCATGTTATCTCTAGAGAGGGTATTTTTGTGGATCCTTCAAAGATCCAAGCCATCATTGATTGGCCCATGCCTACCAATGTATCTGAGGTTCATAGTTTTATCAACAGTTTATATAGGGATTTTTGAGGATTACTCATCCTATTACTTCTCTTCAAAGGAAAGGGAAGAAATTTATTTGGTCAAATCAGTGTCAGTTGGCATTCCAAACATTCAAGGAAAAGTTGAATAGTGTGCCTATCTTAGTCATTCCTAATCCTACTAAGGGATTTGTCATTTGCACTGATGTGTCTTTAGATGGATTAGGAGTCGTGTTGATGCAGGATGGTCGTGTGATCACTTATGAGTCTCAAAAACTTAAGGGTCATAAATTGAACTATCCTATCATGATCTGGAGCTAGCTCCAGTTGTTCATGCTCTGGTTTGGTGGAGACGTTTCTTGTTGGAGCACTGTTTTGAACTTCACAATGATCACCGTAGTCTATAATACATTTTCACGCAACCTAATTTGAATGTTAGGAAAAGACAGTGGATGGAGTTCTTATGCGAGTATGACTTCAAGGTGAAATATATCCAGGGGAAGGAGAACATAGTGGCTGATGCTCTTAGTCAACGAAGGTATGATCTTTTTTTCATGACTCTTGGATTTTATTTGAGGAGCCATATTTTAGCAGCACTTCCTACAAACATACTATATCAAGAGGTGAAGATGGAGTTAGGATCGGGTAGACCCTTGGAGGGTAGATTCACAGGTTATACTCTTGAGTTAGATGGATTGTTGCAACACTTGGGTCGTATCTATGTACCACATATAGAAGGTCTTCACATGTTGATTATGTCAGAGGCACATCGAGCACCTTATTCAGCTCATCCAGGTGTTAAGAAAATGCACGTGGACCTTCATCAATTGTTCTTCTAGCTGGGAATGAAGTGTGATATCGCTGATTTTGTTTCGAGATGTCTTGAGTGCCAAAGAGTTAAGGCCAAGCACCAACATCCCATAGGAATTTTGCAGCCACATTTAGTTCTTGAATGGAAGTGGGATATTATATCGGTGGACTTCATAGTTGGTTTACCCATTTTGTCTTTTCAACATGGTGCTATTATGGTTATTGTTGACAGGTTGACTAAGGTAGCACATTTTTCTCTAGTTCGTTCCTCCTATAATGCCCCTTCTGTGGCCAAGATATTCATGGAGGATATTGTTCAGTTACACGTAATTCCTCACAAAATCATTTCAGATAGAGATCATGTGTTTGCATCTACATTATGAACATCCTTGCAGTATGCCTTAAGTACTCAGTTGAACTTTAGCTTAGCCTATCACTCTCAGACTGATGGTCAGACTGAGAGGGTCAATTATATTCTTGAGGATATGCTCAAGATGTATGTAATGGATCAACAACCCTATTGGGAAGATTATATTTACTTAGTGGAGTTCGCCTACAATAATGGGTATCATAGTTCCATAGGTATGCCTCCTTTTCAAGCATTGTATGGACATCCTTGTCAGAATCCATTGAGTTGGTGTCGACTTGAGGATAGAGTTCTACTTGGACCTGAGATGCTCCAGGATATGGAGCAACAAGTTGATCACATCAGATAGTACTTGGTGGTGATGCAGGATAGGAAGAAGAAGTATGCCAATGCTCATAGAGTGGGTCATCAGTTTCCAGTTGGTGATAGGGTATTTCTTCGAGTGCACCGGCGGAAGAGTCTGATCCGTTATGGAAAAGGCTCTAATCTTGCACCTCATTTCATTGGATCATTTGAGATTCTAGAGAGGATTGGTCCTATAGTGTACAGTCTTGCTTTATCGCCTAGTTTTTCATGCATTCATGATGTATTTCATGTATCTATTCTTAGGCCTTATCATCCTGACATTTCACATGTACTTGATTGGAATGCATTACAAGTAGAGGACGAGCAGCAAGCTTTGGAGCCCATGGGCATTCTTCAGCACAAGAGACTCGCCATCAGGGGTCGAGACATTGATCAGGTGAGGGTCTAGTGGGATCCTAGTGACGAGGCATCAGCTACTTGGGAGGATGTAGTCCACATGTGAGAGTTTTATCCTTGTCTATTTGCAGGCTTCCAAAAGTAAGCCTTATCCTAGGGGGGGAGGATGTAGTGTCCCTCCAGTTGTTGCACTTTGATTTAGTTTGTTTCTATTTGGTTGATAGTTGTTTTAGATTTTTTTTGATACTATGCTACTTTATTTTAGTTACGACACTGATACTATGTTGGTTTTATACTATGTTGATGATACTTTAGATACATTGTTGATCATCTGATTATGGTTGTGTGGCGACATTATGATAAAAATTATGTGTACATTATGGTTATATGCTATTTCCGAGCATTAGTGTGTTTATGATGATGTATTTGATGTTTTTTATGATGTAGTGTTGTATGTTAGTCTTAGTGAAGGAGACAATGTAGCATTACTCACTCATGAGTATCCTGCTATGCTGCGACTCTCTTTCACGATGTGATTATTGGTTTATGCAAATATGTGTAACAGTGTTGTTTGATGCAGCATGCAAGTAATGGGCATCGACTCCACCTACTTGGAAAGTCTAAGTGTGCCCTGACCCAATGGAAACATGTTGTTTCAAAGATAATCGCAGGTCCTTCTTGGGCCATCATTCCCTTATAGGACGATTATCTATGTTTTCACCCGTCATTGTATTGTCATTTGAGTTCATTGTGTCATTTATGTTTGTATCTTGTTTGGAAATTAATTAATTAGTTAAATGGTTTATTAATTAATTTATTTCATTTAATGTATTTTTATTTAAATGTTAAATTAAAATAATTGTGTTTATGGCTTGATTTATTAACTTAAATTAAACATGATATTTATTTAAATATAATTGTTGATTTTAATGTGCAAACTTAAATAAAGGAAAAGTAGATATTTTCAAGAGTTTTTTTTCAACAAATTAAGAATAAATATCTGAAATCTTGACTTTGAGTTAGAAAGTGTTATCTTGGATATTTGTTAGTTGAAACTAATTGATCAAACTTAAATTGCATGCAGATTGTTAGTTAAGATTTGTGATTATGAGTTCATGGAAAATGAATGAAAAAGCTTTGGTTGTGCAATATCATTCATGGCAATTTTTCTTAAGAGGTTTTTGTATGACAATTTTCTGGTCAAAGTTTCTTTTCAGTATTGTTGTTTTTGAAAGCTCTATGAAAAGGGATTTGGAAGAATTCTTGTGGTTTGTTTGTGGATTGGTCTGAAGATTACAGTATTCAAAGTTAGTTGAAAATTCAGAATTCTTCTTCAAATATTGGATTGAACAAGTGGGATTTAATAGGTTCCTTTCTTTTTTATCTTGATTTGAAGGATAATTTTTTGTAAAGTATGTTTGAATTTAGTTGTACTAGGAAAACGATTATGCCTGTCTGTGGAAAAGATAAACTCAATCAAACTTGCACATCTAACAAAGAAACAATTAGGGTGAGCTTTAAAATTTAAAAGTAAAATATAGCAAAACAATAAAAAGATAATTCAAAGGAATATATTTACATTATGCAACTCACAAAATAATTTATGTTTTACATAATCTACTATTTTATTCTTTGAATGGAGATTAATTTTATTGCATTACTTATCATGTTTGAAGGGGTTTTGAAATTGATATTTTAAATTGCTTGCTAATTAACGCCTACCCACATATGCATTTGAGTTAGAAAAAAATCTATGAAGGATAGACACCGCCAGTTTGGCCTCATAGTTTGCAACTTGTGAATGGCATTTAAATTCCATTTTATTTTGGTCCTTATTGAAATCTGTAGATCTTGGTTATTCTAAGTAACTCTTTTTCCATGCAAGACCTACGCCCAGCCAATCTTGTCACAGATTCCCTATTCCTTTATCTTGTAAATTCATCTTGGTGTAGTCGGCGTTGTTCTCTTTAGTCGCCCCTAATTATAAGATGTAGATCTACTTTGGAGACGTCTGATTCTCCTTCATTGACCATTTCCTAGGGCGTTGTTTATTTTTCTTGTATATGCCACTGAAGTTTAAAGTTTCTATTTACTTTAAATAAATTCTTTTGATCTAAAATGAAATGCCTTGATATTGTACTCATTTTGATTGGGTGTTTCATTTGATTGGCATTCCCCAATTTGTCCCTTATTATTGTCGATGGTGTTGGAAAGTAGCATGCAATAAATATGTTTCATGCAAATAAACTATATGTCTCTCATGCCTTATAGAATTCATTCACTGCACCACTCTTCCATAGGTGTAATCTTCATAACCTCCATAGGTGCAACCCCTGTTTGTGAATGCTAGTTGAGACCGATAGATTATAATCTAAGTAATTGTTGGTATTAGCAAGTACAACAAACCAAACTAGAGATATCTATCATGCCTATGGGAGAAGAGGTCAATACTTACTATTGTTTAGTGCAGATCCATAAATTCTATTTGTCATACACTTATCTAAATCTTTTCCTAACTGCAATCTTGTATTGAATCAGCGACACAAGTGTGTTTGACATTCTAATTTATGATTTTACATTTCTTTTCTTCAAATCTAATAAATATATGTTGAATTTTTGTTGCATTTATTTTTCAATGTTCTAAGTTGAATAAGAAATACTTTTATTCACAACGATAGTTTGAAACTGGAAGTGTATAAATATATAGCTATATGCTTGAATATATATATAATTATCCATTCAAATGTTAAAGATATAACAATGGACTTATAATCTGTGTATTTCTTGTTTAGTTCGATTGGCATGATAAATATATATATATATATATATATATATATATATAAAGTTGTGTGTATGTTATTGCTTTTAAGTACTTCAGTTTGCTTCCTCTTGCAACTAGTGTGAAGCTCTTAACATATTTAAATGGATGTTAAATTAGATTTTGTTACTTGTGATTTAATAAACATTTATATGTAATATAAATGCTATTTGAATGATTCTATTTATATTAAGTTTATTTTATTTTATAAGAATGACCATGTTATCTATATGAATGAATAGATAATATTTAAGATTTTGTTTTAAACCAATAGGGCTTTTAATTTGTGAATTAATGAGTTATTATTTTGAATGAATCTTTGATTATTGATTGGTGTCAAAGAAAGCTTTTGTGGAGAAATATTTTGTTGTGGAATTCTTAGATTTCCAAAGGCTAGGGAACTCTTTGAATGAATTGTTTAATCTATTTGAGTCATGAAGTTCATTTGAAATAATTCATTGTGGAATTAGCCATGCACATTATATTTGTTGCTTGTGCGGTAATTGGAAGTAAAATATTTTAAGTCATGATTGAGATGTGAACATGATTCGGTTTGTTTGTGCATGATGGTTGTCTTTTGGTTTAATATGTAAGATGATATGTTATTAGGAAGAGTGGATTGCTATAGGGACTAGAACCCTAAGATGTAACCAGGGTAACCTATCGGAAGTTTATAATTTAGTGAAAACCTAATTTAATGTACTAGGGGTTGGGTAGTGCTCACTAAATAATTTAGATAATTTGATTTCCTCTCCTTATACCTTAGTGCTTGTATAGAATAGGGGTAGGTTGAGATGGCCTAGAATGGCATGATCATCTACTTTGTTTTCTTGAAAGGTAGTTCAATTCCACATGAGTTTGTTTAGGGGCCGGGAATTGGTAGAGATTTACATCGTAACTCGGTATGAGGGTCGGTAGTCTAGGAAGATTCACCAAGGTAACCTATAACGAAATATGTGATGACACTCTTTTCCTAATACATGTTATGTGGTATCTTATGTAGAGTTAAACCCTTGTCTATAATGTTTCCTCTGGGAATTTTTTGTTGTTATATATGTGAATTAGATATCGTTATGTCATAATGAGTGTATGTCAATCCATGTGATGTTATGTTATGTTTTCGTGTTTGTCTTTCTTTATGGACCTGATATTATCTCCTAGCATGGGGGATGGACCTTCAGGTACCACGTGGTTGGGAGGAACGTGCTTTTTCCTCCATTGGGTCCCCATTCAGGTTTTATAGTGCTTGGATAATATTGTACTTGTGACAGGTTGTTGAATCTACATGGTTCGTGAGGTTGGACGCTAAGCGTGCTCATGAACGAGATTGTCAGATGTGTTATGATCTTCATCTATATTGTATACACTCTTGATATGTATGAGTGAACTTATTGTAATGCTATTATGATGTAACGATATTTGTCACAATCTCACTTAATGTCACTTTAATATGTAACTTGATTACGTTATGATTATGTGATTTGATCATTCATTATTTAAATGATTTATCTTTATTCTTATGCTTTATAACTTTGGTTTAATGATGTGATGTTCTTTCTTGTAAGGTATATGTAGCGTTGTCATGGAACCCTGAGAACATATGTGTACATGTTTCTTTTATACTCTTGTTGTAATCGAATGTCCTTTTAAAAAAAAATATTGTTTGGTTATTTTGTTACTTTTTATGTTGTTCTCTGGGTTCCATGGAAAACTAATCCTAGTATGTCTTCAAATTCACCTTTCAATGCTATAGAGAATGTGACAATAGGAACGAATCTAGGTACGTCTTCAAATCCACCTTTAAATGGTATGGAAATTTTGGTTCTAGAATATTTAAAACAAGCTGGATTTAACAATGTTGAGATTTATAATATTCATAGAGATAATGAATTTAAACTTTTTATTGTTGAAAATGAAAATGAAAAATTATTTTGTTGTTGAAAATAAAAATGAAAATCCTTTAGTTGTTGAAAATGAAAATGAAAATGAAAATCTTTTTTTTTTTATGAAAATGAAAATGAAAATCCTTTTGAAGTTGAAAATGAAACTAAAAACCCTTGTGATGTTGAAAATGAAAATATTTTTTAAAAAAATTGAAAGTACTATTTAGATAATCTTCCTTGTAATATTTCTTGGAAACAAATAAGATTGTATGCCAACAGATTATACAAACATTTTTTTATCATAAAAAACTATCATTTCAATATCAACTCATGATGCAATTCATGAGAATGTGGAAAATGAGAAAAGTAATTAAAATGTTAGGCATTTTTTTTAAACCAAGAAGAAAAGATGAATCACTTAAACATGTTATATCTACTGTTAATAGTGTTATTGAGTTTACTTGAAAGAATAGTCGATCGAAAGATAAGAATGTGATATGAAGAGGTATACTAACTACTATAGTTAATAAAACAACTTTGGATAGAATAATGTTAAGTAATATTAAAGTGAAATTTTAAAAATATGTCTTAAAACATTGGTAAGAGCAGCGCAAAGAAGATAAAGTATAGAAAACGATCCAATCAATCAATGTTGGAGTTTTAGTGGTTGACTCCCAAGGTCTGACATGAAATTGAGGGTAAGTGCACAAAGTTGAGTCCACGAAATGTGGAAGTTTTTTCCTTAACCAAAAAATTGAAATTGGCATTGAGGAAACGGGATCCCGATTTTAATAAATGGGATCCCGATTTTTAAAAATCGGGATCCCAATTTTTTATGGTTTGGGATCCCAAGCCTGAGACGGAACGGGATCCTACTTTTTAAAAATTGGGATCCCATTTCCCACTGGATTCTGAACCAATGGAAACGGCACGGGACCTCAATTCTCACAAAACGGGATCCCGATTACTAAAAAATGGGATCTCAATTTTATAAATCGGGATCCCGTTTTTAGAAATTGGGATCCCGTTTTATATTGCTATTTATTTATTTTTTTAAATATTTCACTACACAGCGGACAAGACCTCGAGCAGTGGCGACAGCGACCCCCACAATCAGCTACAGGTACCCCTCTACATGCCATTTTTTTGCATTTTTTATTTTGAATTGAAATTTTGAAGAAAATAAATGAATTTAGCATTTTTTTTAAATTTATTTCACGTTTTAAGAATTTTTATAAACTGTTATAGTAGAAATGAATAATTGTAAAAATAGACCAAAAAATGCAATGAAACCTGAAGGTTTTTTAATAAAAATCAAAAAAATGAACCTTGAATTGTGTTTTAGAAACAAAATTTAACTTTTGAAACCTAAATTGTTCGATTAAACCCAAAAAAATTGAATTTGAAAACCCTAATTGAAACAAAACAAAAAAAATTGCATTTCAAAACCCTAGAAATCGAAATGAAATAAAAACATTGCATTTACAAATCCAAATCAAGCTTTTTGAAACCCTGAATTCAAATCAAACGAAAAATTGAATTTGAAAACCCTAGTTTGAATTGAAACAAAAAAATTGCATTAAAAACCCTAATTGTTTAAAATTGAAACCCTAAATTGAATTGGAACAAAGAAATTGTTAAAACCCTAAATTGGAATCGAACAAATCATTTTGATTTTGAAAACTAGGTAATTTTGAGCTCAAAAAAATTCATTTGCATTGCTTAAATGTTTTAAATTTTATTTGCTTTGTATGGAAAAAACGATATATATTAAACTTTAGTTTCAATGTTAAATTATAATTAGATTAGAAATCAATATGTTAAAGAATAGTTAAAATTCATAAAGTTTATCTTCATGTTTGTTTGCAAATTTAGTTAGCAAATTCGTAGATCTAAGTGCCTACAATCCATTCCAATTAACACTAACTTGCAAGTCTAAATTATGTCAAGGGCCACCCAAACTTCACCCTAAGTTTGCTAAACCCTATACCCTAAATTGTAAAATCTAAACCCTCAACACTAAAGCATTTGAAATTTATGAACCTTAGACCCTAATCTTTCATTGGACATACCTAAAATTATGTAGGTTCAATGTCAAGAATGGGTCTATTTGGTAGATTTATGAAAACTATTTTGAATATCTAGAATGCCATAAAAGTATAATTATAGCAATTCCAATTTGGAAACACTTGGGTACATATATATCATATGAAACTTAAATCTAGGAAGGTGTCTATTATATAGGAGAGTTGATAATACATGGAAAGAGGTTTGTATGGGAATATATGTATTAAGAAAAACATACCACATGACCTCTATAGGATTTTTAAGATGTGATCCTAGATAATAATCCACCCATCCCTCAATCATAATGGATTCTTTAGCAATTAAGAGAGATTCAATAACCATAAAATTACCTATATTTTGATACTATATAGATTTATGTGGAAGGATAGAAATGCATCAATAAGGAGACCAAGATGGAACCATTTAACACCTACAAGGTACACCTATTACATGGGAAAGGAAGGAGTACATGATGATAGTTTGGAGGAACTACATGCTATTATTACAATTTAGAGATAGGAGGATGATTCATATAAAAGAAATATAATTAAATATTTATATTATTTAATATATTATATTTAATATAATATATTAAATAATATAAATATTTAATATCATAAAATATAATATAAGATTACAATTAAGGATAGGTAATGTTACAATTTAATTTGGGTTTTAATGAGCATTAGGCTTAAGATTCAATTAGGTTTGTAGTAAATAGTTAGGTTACAATTAGGAATATATAATAAATATTAATATAATTATAATACAAATATAAATTAATTTAAATATAATATAATATAGGAATACATTTAAGATTAGGTAAAGGTTATAATTTAATTAAGTTTCAATTAGGTTTGCAATTCAATTAGGATATGGTTAGGGGTGGGGATCATTTAGCATTCTATTATGGTTAGAGTATGGATTACATTTAAGATTATTGTTATTTTTGTGATATGTATATAGATTGATTCATTTTTAACATGATACTCTTTTTTATTATAGGGTAAACACTTTTGACTCAGAGCTAGATGGAACCAATGAGGCTATAGTATGACTAAATTTGGACCTCACTAGACATCTAGATCCCCTTAAGCCATCCTATCACCTTAAATCAAATCGATTTCTTAAGGGGTCCCAATATGACAAATTTTAAGGGGATCAAAGAAGTTCTTAAAATTTGGTGAAGTTTCCCAAGGCAACCAAATTTAATAATAATAAGATCATGCAAGATTATAATATGAATGAGATTTCATGATCTAGTTGGTCTTGAAACAGAGTAGATCTCAATCAACTATTCCACAAGAAAATGTTCTTCACTAACTTGTAAGTTCATTAAATTCCAACACCAAAACTTTACCCTAAGTTTTGTAAACCCTAAACCCTAACTCTAAAATCTAAACCCCTAAACACTAAACCATTCATTTTGTCCTTAAAGGTTCTTAATGAAATTTGGTTGCATTAGGAAACTTCACCAAATTTTATTCACTTGAGCCATGTCATTTTCTCCTAGGACCTCACTAGATGTAAATCCCCTTAAGCCATCCTATCACCCTAAATCGTAATTCAATTTTCTTAAGGGGATCAAAGAAGTTCTTAAAATTTGGTGATCAAAGTTGCCATCATGATCTAGGTTGGTCACTTGAAACAAGAGTAGATCTCAATCAACTATTCCACAAGAAAATGTTCTTCACTAACTTGCAAGTTCATTAAATATTCCAAATTCTAAACCCTAAACCCTAAACACTAAACCATTCATTTTGTCTTACCCAAGATCATAAAGTGAAATTTGGTTGTCTTAGGAAAATCCACCAAATTTCATTCCCTTATGCCATGTAATTTTGTCCTAGGATCTTACTACATATATCCCCTTAAGTTATCCTATTACCCTAAACCCTAAACTATAAAGTCTAAACCCTAAACCCTAAAGCCATCATTTTTTCTTAGGCTCTTAATGAAATTTGGTTGCCTTAGGAAACTCCACCAAATTTCATTGCCTTATGCCATGTAATTTTTTCCTAGGATCTTACTACATATATCCCCTTAAGTTATCCTATTACCCTAAACCCTAAACTCTAAAGTCTAAACCATAAACCCTAAAGCTATCATTTTTTCTTTAAAGGCTCTTAATGAAATTTGGTTGCCTTGGGCAACTTCACCAAATTTTATTC
>VDFB02146031.1:0-12491 GCA_007258455.2 Sequoia sempervirens | reverse complement strand
TTAATGCATGGACCTATAAGCATTACAAGTGGTAAATCGTGTCAGGATAAACTTGGTAGTCTTGTCTCCAAGTCGATGAAGATTCCTTCTACTCTAAATGAATCATTGAAAACGATTGGCTTCCGTAAAATAGCCTCCGTACTGTAGACAATGGCTCGCCAGCTTCATGTGGTGATGTTCCCTGCGCTTGCACACGGCCATATGGCACCCTTTGTAGAGCTGACCAAGAGCCTCCTCAGTTATGGCCTCAGAATTTCCTTTGTCTCCACTCCACTTAACATTGCACGGATTAAGCACCAGATATTGCAACCAGAACCGACGACTGGAATTGAGCTGGTGGAGCTCCCAATGCCGTCCGTGGACGGACTGCCTTTAGGCGTTGAGTCCACGTCAGGTTTATCCGAGATAGGAAGAACAGACTTACTGCCGCTGTTCTTCGAGGCCCTAGATCTTTGCGAACAGCCCTTCGGAGCGCTGCTGAAACTGCTTTCCCCAGATTTTGTCATATTTGATACTTTGATGTGCTGGACTCCTCGGGTTGCCGCCAAGCAGGGCATTCCCACTATACATTTCACGGTGCATAACACGGCGGCCATGACTCTCATAATTGGGCAGCACAGGTACGGGCTACCCCAGAACCTGACGGCTGAGGATCTGACTGTACCGCCACCCGGATTCCCCTCGTTGGCCGTCCGCCGCCGACTCTTTGAAGCGCGGAAGGAGCTGCCGTTGTATCAAAACCAGCACCATAGTGTTTGTGGGAGCATCACCTTCATGAACCGTCTTTCCGTCTCTGTGGAGGAAAGCTGGGCAACGGTTTGCAATACTCTCGTAGAGTTAGAAGGCAAATTTGTGGACTATTTGCAAAGAAGCAGCGGGCGATTCATTTTTCCCGTGGGGATTCTGATGGACAGCCTACCGCCGCGGCCTGCTTCGGAGCCTTGCTTGGCCTGGCTGGACAGGCAGCCGGCTCGTTCTGTGGTGTTTGCTTCATTCGGCAGTGAATGCGTTCTCACCACCCAACAGCTTGCCGCTCTGCTATTGGGCTTGGAAGAAAGTAAAATCCCATTCCTGTGTGTTCTTCGAGGCCACGCGGCGGCTGAGTTGCACCAAGGTTTTGAGGATCGCACCCATGGCAGAGGACTCGTGGTTACAGAGTGGGCGCCTCAATTGCATATATTGAGCCATCCTTCCACTGGAGCTTTTCTTTCACATTGTGGATGGAACTCTGTGACAGAAGGCCTGAGGTTTGGAGTGCCTTTTGTTACTCTTCCAATCCAGTACGAGCAGGGCTTAACTGCTAGGCTAATTGCTGGGGATTTGAAGATGGGAGTGGAGGTGAGAAGAAATGAGGAGGATGGTTCTTTCACTAAGGAGGACATTGCTAGAGCTATCCGAGCTGTGATGGCGGAGGAAGAAGGCAGAAGGATTAGATCCAATGTTAAGGAAATTAGCAGGGTGATGACCAGTAATGACTGTCAGGTCCATCGAACAAACATCCACAACTTTGTATCTGCGCTCAAGGAGAAAGCCTCCAGCAAAGAAACTATGTGAGGCTGCCATCACTCTGCCATCGTTGTCATTGCTTTTAGGATAGTCGCTTTTGGAAAGCATATGCTATAGTTTCATATTTATTGTATCGGTTACATGGTATTATTAGCATACGTTGTAGTTTCATATTTATTGCATCGTTTGGATGTTATCGTTAGCTTATTCTTCCAAGAAAAGTAACTGCATATATTGCATGCACATTCTAACCGTCTCAATTTAGACACTAAAACATTGTGTGAAATTAAAACATTTAATGCCCTTCCACTATAATTTTATAGTAGGAACTAATAATGGACAACTACGTATTTTACTTACAATATAATAGATGTTAAGACTAACAGTTCCGTGTAGTAACACATAACAATGAGTTGAAAGGCCGAGAGCGACATGAAAGGCAAGTGATGTGCAGACAATGGGACTTGAAGAACATTAGAATGTGAATGGCATGAGTGGGCACAATAGCTATGAAAGACATATGCAACATTGGGTATATGTCATAGCAGATGCAAACAATATAGTTGCATATTAGGGAATCCAATGAACAATACAACTCTGTGAAGTCAAACATGTAGAATTCTCAAGGAAGCGCAATGGAGCTCGTATACCCATTATTTTGCATTATCAAAGCATGCTCTAAATAATAGAGTACATAATCTATAACAATCTTAGGGTTAATGAGGTCACAATAAGATTCACTTTTTCGGAGATAACTACATAAACAAGGAGGATTTTGAGGATGATATGTTTGACTGATTGATATGAAGATACTATAGGCATAAATTAAAGTGATTGGAGTGACAAAATAAGACATCTATTTTACCTTATAGTCATCATTATTTCATTTTAAATTATAATGGGAACCAAGGGGAGGTGTTAAATCCTGTTCTGGCTAAAAGGAGGATATGTATATAAAGGATAAAGTGTATAAGTAATAGTTGGAGAAAAAGTAACTTTGCTATATATATATATATATATATATATATATATATATATAGACATGTAAGTGTTGGTTAAAGAACAATTCTATTAACATTCAATTAATTATTTTGTGATAACATCATTATTATTGGTAAGTAGTTTGTTGGAGTAAATAACAATATTATGCAGTTAAGTTGTTAATTAAACAAAAATATTATAATTAAATTTGAAAAGATTTCATTAAATAATACCGATATCATTAAGTTTTATTAGTTAATCAAAATATAATATTATTATGGATAAGGTTCAATGTCTAAATCATTACTAATGTGTATTTAGTTGGGAAATAATAATGTTGGCATAGTATTAGTTGAATTCATGATTATATAAGCCCACCCCATAATTTAACCACTACATCAATTCTTTATGATACAAATGAAGGATCTTTTTGTAGCTAGTAACAAAGTTCCCTAGATGAATTATAGTTAAAACAATCTAAAAATAATACCAATATCATTAAGTTTTATTAGTTAATCAAAATATAATATTATTATGGATAAGGTTGAATTTCTAAATAATCAATGACTTTACTAATGTGTATTTAGTTGGGAAATAATAATGGTGGCGTACTATTAGTTGAATTCATGATTATATAACACCACCACATAATTTAGCCACTACATCAATTCTTTAAGATACAAACTAAGGATCTTTTCATAGCTAGCAACAAAGTAATGTAGAAAAATTATGGTTAAAAAAAGTTAATTATTTGTGTGATGTAGAGTATAAGCAAGAGAACAATAATCAAAATTTCCCAATGGAATCTAACTTAAAGTGTGTAAGATCAACTATTTTACTCCATTGTAACCATAAGCTTAAACATATGATTTTTTTCTGAATCCTACATTAGAAAGATAGCGATATGTACATAAAAAAATATAAAGTAAAACTCAACACAATGAGGCCTACTCTCCACACTACCATATTGGGTCATGGAGCCTCATGGACTCTCACCAAACCCCCGAGCAAGAATATAGATTGGCCACCACTGTGATTAGTGGTGAAATGAATATTGCATATTATAATCAATATATAGTACATTAGGATCTGATTGTCTATTTCACCATTGTTGCTGATTTTATAGTCACTATCTTTATTCGAAAAGGTTTTTTGTAACACATTAGTTCATCAAATACCACATTATGGTTGGAGAATGGTCTGCAAGAATAACAAAAAAGTGTGAAATTTAGTGTGGTAATTATGCAAAAACACAATGAACTACATAACATTAACCTTTTACTTCATTACAACAATCGCAACAAGAAGTTAAAACTCACAGCTATAGTCCTATGCAAAACTTTCACTGTAAGGGCCAAACCATAGATAGCTTATTTGTATAAAATGTGTGAATTTTAGTGCAGTGATCATATCTAATTCATACACAATGTCTAAATTAGGAGATATCAAAGTTCTATATTTTATAATACATATCTTGCTCTATACTTGCAATAGGATGAATAAAGAAATTATAATTTAGCCATACCTGGTGCATGTGATAGAATGCAATATGTACAAAACAAAACAAGGGTCGATTTCCACCCTACCATATTGGCCCATGGAGTGTCGTGTGCTCTCAACAAACCATTGAGCAAGAAAATAAATTCTACATCACTGTGATCAATGGTGAAAGCAATGTTTCGGCTACCAATGACTTAATAGAAGATCTAATGACATCAAAAGGGTTGTAAAGCATGATTGTTTGGGTTGTGGCTAGCTGCAAACATGAAAGCATTATTTGAAGTTTAGTGTAATAAACATGCACCATTGGTAGACTAAATAAATCAAAAAAATAAAGACTTATACAATTAATTACGAACATGATGCAATGTAGTTGTAGTAGAGAATAGTAAGTAAATAAAATATAGGCATACCTTCTATATGGAATGGATTGAAGTTTGGACACACAAAAGCAAGCCTGCTCTCCACCCTACCATATTGGGTCATGGAGCATCATTGGCTATTCTCCCTTGGGAAAGAGAGTTTAAGAAGGGGGATGTTGATTCATTGCCACACTTACAATTACTTCAACTTTACAATTAGTTTAACTTCATTCACAAAGGTTGTCCATCTGTTTAGCATATAAACTAGAATATCAACACCCAAGTTCTTGAACTATCTCTCCCAAGGGAGAAGCATGTTTTTTGGAGCAACTGTTAATATGAATAGATTGTAAAACTAGCTAAGAGTAATCAGATGATCGGCAAGAAAATTTAAAAATTCATCCACAAAATGCAAAGCATAAAGGGAGAGCAAGAGGGAATTAATAGCAACTCAACAGAACCCTATCAAAAATTGAAACAACATATCCTTTTCAACAACAACTTCTCAATAATGGAATGATATAGCTTAGGCAAGAGAACAATAGTCAAAAATTCCCAATGGAATCTAACATATAAATTGTATAAGATCAACTATTTTACTATGTTGTAACCATAACCTAAAACATATGAGTTTTTTATGAATCCTATGTTAGAAAGATAGCAATTTCTACATAAAAAATATAAAATAAAACTCAACACAATAAGGCCTATTCTCCACCCTACCATATTGGGTCATGGAGCCTCATGGACTATCACCAAACCCCTGAGCAAGAATATACATTACTCACCACTTTAATCAGTGGTTAAATGAATATTTCTTATTACAATCAATATAGAGTACATTAGGATCTACTTGTGTAATTGACCATTGTTACTAATTTTACAGCCACTATCATTATTCTAAAAGGTTGTTTGTAATACATTACTCCATCAAATACCGCATTATGGCTAGAATATAGTCTGCAGGAATAACAAAAAAGTGTGAAGTTTAGTATGCTGATTATGCAAAAATAGAATGAACTGCATAAAATTAACTATTTTATTCCATTACAACCATCGTGATAGAAAGCTAAAAACTCATAGCCACATTCCTATGCAAAAATTTTACTACAAAGGCTAGACCTTCTACATGCAGGGGATTGAAGTCTGGACACACAAAAGGAGCCATGATCTCCACCCTACCATATTGGATGATGGACCATCATCGACTATCACCAAACCCTTGCAATTACTTACCATAAAATAGAGAAACTTTTCATGATCATGCCAATGAACAGTATTGTTGAAGACAATCAACTTGTTTAATTTATAGTGCACTCTAATTGTTGCTATGTATGCTACAGTATCTAGCAAAATAGAAACACGAGTGTACACATAATCCCAAAAAACACAGTTCAAGTGAGCAATTCAGTTGCACACATAGAAAATAGAAAATGGAAGAGAACAAAATGAGGCCTGCTTTCTAATATTGGGTGGCCACTACTGTGATGAATGGTGAAATCAATGTTCCCATTTTCTTGGCTAGTCTTATAATCACTTCATCTTCATAGTTGGTTGAACTTCATTTGCAAAGATCATTCATCTGTTTAGCATGTATACTAAAATATCAACATCCCACTTCTTGAGCTCTCTCTCCTAAGGGAGAAAGATGTTTTTTGGAGCAACTTTGAATATGAAGAGATTATAGAATTGGCTAAGAGCAACCAGATGATGAGGTGAAAAAATAAAAAGTATACAGCTCTTCATGCTTCCTTCAATTACATCTCTTCCTGCTTGCTTTCTATTCCCTTCATTCTTTCTCCACCGCTTGCAAAAATATGAACACAAATTTATCAGAACCCACACCTTTTGCAACCATCAATGCATGCAAAAAACACAAGATAACATCCAATCAACTTCACAAAGATTCCATAGCCAATGAATGCACTTGCACCTTCACAGAAGCTTTCCATCCTCACTCACAACTACCTTCAACAACAACATAAACCTAGAGAATGGCACCCAACAATACGTTATTGATAACTGCACAAACATTCATTTTATTTGTCGAGGACTTTAAAACAAATGTTACTTGCACCATCACCACTACGTGAAAACCATACAACAATTAATGTTGATGTCATTTTTTTGGCCTCTTCTATAGTCATGCTTGCTAATGCCATTTCACCAACCTCCTCTATCTTCACGCCAAATGCTTTCTTAAAAAACATTCTACCACCTTTAACATAGCACCAAAGACCTAAAAACCAGGAAGGCTGACAAAAATTTCTATCACAGTTATAACCCATCCAACACCTTCTCAAAAATGGAACGATATAGCTTAAGCAAGAGAAAAATTATCAACAATAGCCAATCGAAGCTAACATAAAGTGGATAAGATCAACTATTTTACGACGTTGTAACCATAACCTAAAACATATGATTTTTTTGTGAATCCTATGCAAGAAAGATAACAATCTGTACATAAAAACTATTAAATAAAACTCAACACAATAAGGCCTACTCAACACCCTACCATATTGAGTCATGGAGCCTCATAGACTCTAACCAAAACCACGAGCAAGAATATACATTTCCCACCACTCTGATCAGTGTTGAAATGAATATTGCTTATTACAATCAATATAGGGTACATTAGGATATGACTGTCTATTTGACCATTGTTACTAATTTTGTTGTCACTATCATTATTCTGAAAGGTTGTTTTTAACACATTATTTCATAAAATGTTGCATTATGGCTGGAATATGGTCTACAAGAATAACAAAAGAGTGTGAATTTTAGTGTGGTGATTATGCAAAAATAGAATGAACTACATAACATTAACTATTTTATTCCACTATAGCCATTGTGGCAGAAAGCTAAAACTCATAGCTACAGTCCTATGTAAAACTTTTAGTGCAAAGGTCAAACCATATACAACCTATGTGTATACAAAGTGTGAATTTTAGTGCAGTGATCACACTTTATTGATAGACAATAAGTAAATCAAAATATATCAAAGTTCTATATTTTATAATACATAATTTTCTCTCTACTTGCAATGGGATGAATGGAGTAATTATAATTTAGCCATACCTAGTGTGTGTGGCAGAATGTAGTATGCACAAAAAAAAAACAAGGCCTAATTTCCACCCTACCATATTGGCTCATGGAGTGTCATGCATTCTCACCAAACTCCCGAGCAAGAAAATAAACTATCCATCACTATGATCAATGGTGAGAGCAATGTTTCGACCACCAATGACTTAATACAAGATCTAATGGCATCAAAAGGCCCTCGAAGGACAATTGTCTCGGTTGGTAGACAATAAAAAAATGAAAAAATATAAATACTTATAGAATTAATTACAAATTTAAGATCCAATGGAGTTGCAGTACAACACAAAAAGTAAATAAAATCTAGGAATGCCTTGTGCACGGAATAGATTGAAACCTAGACACATAAAAGGAATCTTTCTCTCCACCCTACCATATTAGGTCATCGAGCATCATTAGCTATGACCAAACCCCCGAGCAAGAAAATTAATTGTCCACCACTTTGGTTAGTGGTGAAGGCAATGCTTTGGCACTTGAGGAATTCTGTTTAGTGGAAATCAACATTATACATTTTTTATAATTTGACATGGAGTTGTGAAATGATAAA
Organism: Sequoia sempervirens; assembly: GCA_007258455.2. Classification (NCBI taxonomy): domain Eukaryota; kingdom Viridiplantae; phylum Streptophyta; class Pinopsida; order Cupressales; family Cupressaceae; genus Sequoia; species Sequoia sempervirens. The sequence continues at coordinate 4,496 of VDFB02146031.1, read as the reverse complement.
TGGAAAAAAAGATACATAGGCTTACATTGTATATAGATGGAATATAGGTGAAGGCCATACAACATGCAAATGTGGAATTATAAATCTATTTAGCATTTCTGGGGAGCCATACATCTTGTATATGAATACAATGTAGCTGTAATGTAAAATGGTTTTAGTGGAATATACCTACACAAAAGTGAACTATGAATTTTGGTGCTACGAACATGTTTTAGTGGCAATATCTAAAACACAAAATTTAAGTGGCTCTATAATTTATAAGAAAAATATATGTAATACCACAATTACATGTCACATATAAAAAATGATAATGAAGTGAATTTAGACAGGGTGCAGATTCTATATGCATAGAGGTGAAGAGGAAAAGAGAAGCAATTCACTTACCATAAAGAAGAGCAACTTTTGATGATGATGATAATGAAAATTTTTGTTGGAGAAGATCATCTTGTTTGATTTACAGTGCACTCTAATTGTTGGTATGTATCATGCAGTTTCTAGCAAAATATAAAGGCGGGTCTACACAGTTCAAGTGAGCAATTCAATTGCTTGCTATTTGCTGCAATCTTTCTGTATGCCTAACCTATGAGACAAATTTGAGCCTTTATAAAGAGGAAAATATATACATATTGTTGATTGCACAAAGAAAAAAAAAGTTGTGACTGGAAAACCAATGGATAAAAAACCCTAGGGTAGCGAGCATACAAAGAAGCGCACAAAAAAATTCACATTGACAAACCCATGCAAACTGCTGGCTTGTTTTCAGAGAGAAGGATTGGAAATAAATTATCATAGGGGAGACACTGCAAATGCTGATCTATGAATCAAAGAATATTGTGTTGAATAAAATATATAGTCTCTCCCAATAAAACCTTACCCAAAAAGAAACAATATACCCTAAGACAAAGAACAACAATCAACACTCCCTTACAAAAAACAAGGCAACCTGCATAACTTGAGCTATTTGATTTGCTTGCGCAGAGGAAACAAGCATCACTTTGCACAACTTACCATGGGAACATTGTCTCATGTATGTGCTACATATATTGCCAGTGGTTGCAATAATACTTTGCATTTAAAACTCACCAAACTAATTGAGCAGTTTATGGTATTTTCAATAACGCATTGTTCAACATTGGGTTGTGGATTGAGTTGCACAACATACATAACAAAAATTATAGCCAAGAACCATATGACATCCACATCTAGCATGGCACTATCATTAGGGATCACAAAGTAGTAGCAAGAACACTTGGTAAGCATTAGATGGATACCAAGACATAGATACTTACATACACAAATACATCATAGACACACATATCTACATAGAACTTTGTCAAGATATTCTATGCACTAAGAATATTGTAAACAAGATGAAAATAACATTATCTTTAAAACAACTCATAGATACTTGTAAATATTGAATTGTGTATGCATATACGAATAGATTTCCAATACACGTACATATATCTATACACATCTATACCAGAAAGTTTTATACACAGGGAAATTTTAATTGCATGCATGTATACTTATCTATATGCATATGTAAATGTACACATACATACAACTATGTCCACAAGTAGATATATGAACAAGTGTAGACAGTGATACATCTCTTAAAAAGGAAAACAACTCTATATAAATAAATAGTATAAAATTAAATCATAAATATACACTTAAAATGCAACAAAATTATAAGCAACATGAATAATAGAAAAGAAAACAAGTGTATCTTTTTCTCTTAAATATTATAAGTTATACTTCATTTTCTTAATATATAACCAGTCAAACGAACAAAAAAGCAATAGCAATAGAAAGGAAAGGTCTTTTTGATGTGACAAGAAGTGTGAGGGAGCAGAACAAGCTAAATATCCAGTCAACATGAACTATAAGAAATATGCAAAGTCACAATTATGCTTGGTTGTTTTGGTGTTCAAGGTAGTATGACAACTATCTCTGGAGACTACTGCACGATAGGAGAAATAACAGACAAATCTGATAGTAAAATCTTGCACTCAGCTTCAAAGTTCACCTTTGCGACTTTCACTATTGTTGTTTTCACCCTTGTTTCTAAATTATAAGTTTGAGTTTTAATTAGAATAGTGAAAAAAATGACATGTAGGTGACAACATTGATAACATACTCAACAGTCATTTCAGTAGTAGACTCATATTGCAACATGTAAAGCTATTTTGTTGACATTTTCAATAGGCTTGTTGCAACCTCATCAAAAGAAGTTTCCCAAAGCTCGCCTGTGTGGTCTTCCATCTTTAGCTGCAATGAATATTGAAAGTTACAATCAGCTATTGTCATCTGGCATTTTGGGCAGAACCATGTATTTAGATTGTTCACACTTTTTCTTGCATTTCCTACCATTCACCTCCAACGGGCATGCAACATAACAAAATGCATTAGTTTTTATATATTTTACTATTTCCTTGAGAGTAGCTTGCAAAGTCTCTGGCAAGCCAAGGCAGTGGTCCAACATATATGCAATAGTGACTTTCCCATTTCCCAAAGCAACCTTTCCTGGCACTATCTAGGGGGGCTCAATAGTAGGTGGATCAATATATCCTTTTTTGATAAATGGTTGTGCTTCTGGTATGCTAGGGTTTATATATAGAAGAGTCACTACGACCGTGTTCAAAACAACTCCATTGAAGTACCCAACACGTGCATTTTTAACAAGGATGAGAGTTGAACTAGGGGTGTACAACCTCTCCAACTCATGACCCTTTGCTTCCAAATTTGAGCCCCATAAATTAACATCAATTGAAAAGGATGAAAAATCATTAAGTTTAATAGTCCTCTGAATTGTTTGGGACTAATCCTTTCTTTGTATAGTTGATACCATTCCGAAATGCACCATAGTGCCAATAACATCAATCAAACTGTTACTAGTGCAATTTGCAATTTCATTTAATGGGGTGAACTTAAATACTTTCTCTGGCACAAAGGCCTCATCATCATAGCATTTTAACTTTGAGTTTTGATCCAAAATGATTTCCATTTGGCTATTTAACTTATTAAATTTTGTGTCTGCCTGTCTCATCGATCCCTTTGACACATAATAATTATGACCCACCTCAACCCTATCATAATGCAACTCTGCTATGTCATTAAAGCACGTAATCTGTATTTTTGTTCCCTCATTGTCAATAATATCAAAGCTGAATTCCAGGCCCTCGCACCCCTTCCTGCTACAATGGTGGATATCCCTCTTTGTTGTTACATGGCCTTTTATCATCCATTTGGTTTGGTAAACATTCAACCCTTTAATAGGGCTGATTTTTGCAGGAGCATCTTGCTGCCTTGGGGATGTATTAATTCCAAAGGTGGAGGCTCGTTTGGATGGGGAGGGTGAGTCACAACCAACTATTTTTTCTTCTTGATCTCTAAACAAATATTTAGGTTTTCCAATTAGCTGACAATCTATCATTTTGACATCTAGGGATAGTATGACAATTTCCCTGGAATGAAATGAACATTAAATACTTTAAAAGGAAGCCCCCACAAACAAGGAAGTAGGAAACTACAATTACAAGCAAGGAAGAACTATATCAAACCTTGATTCCCACAACTTTCTAGACAAATAGTTTGTCAAGCACACAATCGAACCTATTTTCAATTCCCCTATAAACAAAAGGTCATTGTATTTTGCAAACAAAGTTCCCATTTGCATGTGGGTTCCATTAGAGAGGGCGACTTTGTACTGGTTGACTGGGATTTGATCACCTCCTATTTTTTGGTAAGAAATTAGTTGGAAGACTGGATATGGGACAACATCTCCAAAATCTATAAATCGTAGCACATCTCTTGTTAAGGTTGGTTTCACATTTGTAGCCTACAAAGCAATTAAACTCAACATAGTGGTAGCAATGAGATATTTATGACTATGACTCAACTCTAAAAGAAAATAGTAATATTGACACATTTGGAAACTAAGAAATTTTCCCCTGTAACGCATAAGTTACTCCAAAATGGCCAATAAATTGAAAGGGAAACCAAAGAAAAAGAGTTCAAATATAAATAAGTTAGAACATATATCATAGCAATTGTTAATTCAAATGAAGTATATTCTCAGTTTGTTTGGTGCACTTGAGAAACTGTCAATATAATTGGCAGTAGCAAAAAACTAAACAAGAAACAGACTTACATAACTGCTGCTCGAGGATTGTTCAGCAGCCTCGGAAGAGCTAGAGGCCACCGACATTGTTGCATCTGCTCTTTTAAAATCTGAGAGATGCAACACTGTTGGCTGACTAGAAGGTCTATGACTTCAAAAGACATGGACACTCAATTTTTTTACATAGGAATTAGCAATATGACAAGAAAGGATTAATAATAACAAGGGCTTCAATGATTCAAATAATACTTAACATACAATTTTTAATTCCAAGTTCACTATTTCAGTGTTAAAAGCCCTCCTTTTTTCCCTAGAGACACCAAGAATACGAAGGAAAAGAAATAATTATGGAAAAGGCTTCAATGTTGTA
>VDFB02146030.1:0-12796 GCA_007258455.2 Sequoia sempervirens | reverse complement strand
TAGATTCAAAGTGTGCAAAAATTATGATCACTATATCAAACTTTAGGGAGAAAACTAGAAAAAGTGGAGTATGAGGATATGATGGATACAAAGGAATATATAAAATGGGTATAAGAGGATTTTCAAGTGAGGGAAAAGAGTCCAAGTTTGTCTTTGAGGGAAATAGAGTGAGTTTGTAGATTAAGGGTTTAGCTATGAATAGAGAAGTGGATTCCTAATGGATCTCTAGTGATGGAATAGAATAAAAATGTGCTAAATAGTCAAGGGGAATAAAAATCACAAAATATCCATGGTTTGGTAGCTCCAAGGGGTATCCACAAATTTAGATCTTTGACGTTCACCTTGTTGCCCTATTTCTCTTATGATGATCCTATAATTTAACTTGTGTTGGATGATGAATGATGATAACAAGTTTTCTAATTTGTATCTCATGAATGGTTAGAGGGAAAAAGAGGTTTTAAAACTATCATATACTAATTTTTTAACAAAATGATCATGGAAAACATAGTATGTTCCAAGATAACCTTTTCCTAGTGTTTTAGCTACTCCCTAACTTCATCTTAAGGGGGGGTGTTAGAGTAATAAGTCATCTCATTTCATTAATTTAATCATATTGGTTAATTAATTAAGTCACACGTATTACTTTAGGTTTGCTTAAGCTAAACTTAGGCATATTAATAATTATTAGATTCTCTTAATGCCTTTTTTCTTGAGGCTTGTAGAACATCTTTGGCTCTGAATATCTTTTGTATGTGATAGGTCATTGCATGCTGCAGATTCTTGGGGTTTGTGAGGTTGGGCTTCTCAACTTCTTCAAAAAAGGGGTAGGAAACTTGAATTTTCAAAATTTGACTATGGACGCTATTACATATGGGAATAAGTGTTTGTGCATGGTGAAGAATCCAAGTTTTAGTGGTTATTTTTCAAGAGGTTCCTCAAGATAGGACTACTTACCTTGTGGTAGTTGTCAACCATTATTATTTCTATATGATTCTCTTATCACAGGTGTTCAATCCCCTAATATTCATGAGGAAATCTTAATTTCCCTCTAAGGGAGGGGCTTCTTCCCTTAGATCCAAGTAGGTAGTGATTAGTGCTAGGTTTTCCTCTAGATTTATAAGAAAATTCCTTTGCTATTTTCTTATTGGTTTTTCTCTCCCTCTTCCTCCTAGAATCAATATTGGCCTTCAAAATATTAGTCACAGATTGGCTAATGTATCTTACATTCATGATTCCTAACTCATCATATATTTTAAAAGATGTTTCTACACTCATTTTATCTTCTACCTCCGAAGAATCTACACTAGAAACCATCTCATTAAAAGGAACAAATATAACATGATTATGTACATACCTTCCTAGTTTTTGTCTGGTCTAATTCAACCATTGCAGGTAATTCGAATAGGTCAAGAACCAAGTTTTTGGTCTTGTAAACCCATATTTCTTTTTATTTTGGGGGTTTATCTTTGGGTAAATATTTTGTGAAATGTTAGAAGTTACCACATTTTATTAAAAATAATTTCTTCTCTTCAACCTCAATTGATTGCACCCATTCTCCATTAAGCGCACATAAGGTTAATGTCTTTCGAAAGTTTGTATATTGTGACCACATATAATCAAGAATATAGTTTTGAATTCTCCACCAATCATTCCTCATCAAGTATCGCAAGTTCCCAAGTTATTTCCAATAATGTAAAGTGCATCCATTAACCAAAGTTCCTAGGAAGGTTATACAAGCAAATCAAAATAAAAGAATTTTCCACTTCGTATTTTAGTGAATGAAATTTTAGAGACTAATTTTGAATAAATAAATGTAGGTCGGTGGTAACAAAGAAATAAATTAATGCATGATCATAAAGTAAGGAATTTGCATCAACAATCACCTTGACATCAAGTATAATTTTGGCAAATGTCGAACTATCCTCATCAATCTTTTTAATAGTAGATAAAGTCCAATTTGGTGTTCATGAAGGTGCATGGTAAAATCATTAGAAATGAGCCACTATAGTAAATATAATAATATATACTATTTATAATTTTGTAAAAAATATAATTTATTATATTTATGAATTTAGAAATATCATATTCTAAGTACATATATATGTAATTTTATGATTCCAATTATAGAAATGGATTAATAGTCTTAATGGATTTCCTCATAAATAGTTCAAGGAGGCTACTTAAGAGTTATTTATAGTTTTTATTTTGTAAATCTATGTTGACTATATTTTTGTTTTTATGTATATCATCATGACAATATAGAACAACTCTTAGCTTAATATTAATATTAAAATTAGATTGGAAAAATATAAATTATTGTAAACTATGAATGATAAATTATGATAAATTATAGATTTATGAATTAAATTGTAAAATTATATATCAAATTACATAAATTAAAGCATACAATGTATATTTTAAATCATAAAATAAAATTAGATTAACTTATAGTTATTAAGTTTTATTATATATTTAACAAATTAAATTTAGATGACTCATCCCCATACACCTCATATCACCCTCCTCACCTCACTGTGTATCCCCCAAAAATTTAAACTGTAATCCATCTCAAAGCAATGAGAATTTTTTTATATTTAGGAAGTCATAATGATCCTCCAAGTAACAAACTACCTGTTACACCATTGTATAATTTTCTACAAATTCATCATCCTTGGACCCAATACTCTATCATTTCTCTCACGCTCTCAATTTCTACACTCTGCAATTCCTTTTTCTTCTTGGTGAAAATACCCATTTGCAACGATTTTTTGATTGATTGATGATTTGAGATTTAGCAGATTAGATCTCATTTCTTTAAGATGGGTGCTAATGAAGGCAGTGATACTACTATATGTGCAGTGGGTATGGGTGTTGATCATCATATTTTGGAGATCCTTGTGAATGAGGAGAAGATAAAGATCGATTCTTCTTCTTCTCCACAACACCCACTGGAAGAAATTGTAGATAGTAGGGGCCACTTGCTTCAACTCAAATTGTGGTAGAGAGAGGAGGAAATTGTTGCTCACCACATTGAATCGAAATGGTCTAGGATTGAGAGCATTCTAGATTAGATATTTTCCAACTTGCTTGCTTCTTTTTTGGTTTTCATCGAATTGTTTTATTTCTTCTATTTACTATTGCCACTCAAGAGAATGTTGACACTTGTACGAGATGGTGGATCCTTGGTACTACACCATTTGTGACCTCTTTGGTTTTCATTTGTGTTGTTCTACACAAGTTGATCGGTCAAGGAAATGTTGTAAAGATCTTGCAGAGGGACAAGACTGATTTGATGGTTCTAAGTAGATGCATTCAAGAGGTGAGGATGAAGGTCCAATGACCTTTGATTTTTCAAAAGAGCCTCAACCTGCTAAGAAGTGGAAGAGCTCTAATGTGGAAGATAATTTCATGTAGCTAACTAGTTGGTAAGATGATTGTATGTGGGGTGATTTGTGTTCAATAGGAAGAATTTTCAACATATTTTTCCTAAGGCTTATTGTACATGAAATTTTTGTGCAGTGGAAGAGTAGAAGTGAGATGTCTGATTCATTTTCCTAGATGACTTATTTCTTTGTTGGTTGTTCTTGAAAATATTCAAGCCTTGAGGTATGTCTTTAACTTTTGAATGTAGAAGTGTATTTCTTGTCGAATGAGGTGTTTTTGATAAAAAGGCTAGTTCACTTCATGGTCTGAACAAAATAAAATGGTAAAACATTGACAAACCTAGAGGTATACCCAGTATAGGTATTTTTTTCATTTCTTTATAATTGATTTTCAAATTGTGATTTACCCTATTGTGAAATGTGAAGTTGTTGATATCCATGTGGTGTGTTTTCAAGGTGAGATTTTAGTTATTTCCCATGAATATGTGTGTAAGGGTTTTATAAGCCCTTTGTTAATGATCCTAATATATCAGTTATGCATTCAAATTATAATTCGCATGCTAACATTCTTATAATTGAGATCCATAAAAAAATTACCTATCCTCTAATGAGTCCTAAACCCTATATGCTTTTCTTTAGAACTGGGGTACAATGCAACACCGAGCTTATTAGTGTTTCTTGTCGTGCTTTTCATCTTCAAACAAACCTACATTGCACAACATCCTCAAACAAACCAATGCCCAAAGGCACACCCATTATAGGGAGTTTTTCATTTCTTTGAAATTGATTGGGAATGCCAAAGATCAATTTTAAAGATTTACATTTTCCCTATTATGAAGCTACTTTCCATTTATAGATATTTTTCAAGTACCTACTAATGATATCCATTAGGCATGATGCCAAAGTGAGATTTACATTAATTACTTCCTGGAAAAATGTCCAGTATAAGGGTTTTATTAGTCCTTTGTTGATGATCTTGGTATATTGATTATGCCTTCAAAGCATAACTAGACTATTGGTGTTCTTATAACTGAATACCCTCTTACTTTATCTTCCTCTCCTTTTTAGTGTTAAACTACAATGGAAAGACGAGTGAGTAGAAGATTGCTTTCTCTATGCACATTCTTAGTGAGAAAGCATTGCATACTATTATTTTTTATGTTGCTATGTTATTTTTTATGTGGAAGTAATGTCCCTCCATGCGATTTCCAAACACTTAGCGTATATCATCTAAATTCCTATTCAACCTTCATGACTCAAGTTTGGTTAAGAATTAAGTTAATAATTGGTGTGAATTCAATGGTGCAATTATTTATGAAATGTAACCCTTACAAGGTATGAAACATCATATTTTCATAGTCAATTGTAATCATCTGGATAATAAACTTGAACTGAGTTCTAGTAGTTTCAGTCTTGTAGGCATGATTGAATATTTATTCAATAATAAATAGAAGAACTCCACAATTTCCTAAGTAATTATATTTATCTAGATACATTCAGTGTCAAATAGACCTTCAATCTCCTAAGAGTATGATTTTTTAATGAAAGATAGGGTCATGAAGATTAACGTGATATTGATAAATTACAAAGTAAAATATAGTGAAATTATTTGATTTTTGTGTTTAACTCTTAGATGGATATTAGTTCATTGGAAATGATTTTGGATAATCAATACTATACTAGTGACATTTAAGCAACAATAGTTTACTTCTCATAGTGCCTTAATCCTATTCTTAGTTCTCTCAACTTCTAAACTAACGTTTCCAACTCAAGGAAGACTATAAGACATAATATCCTCGTACTATATCATATATGTTGATAAACCTAAAAAGAGTGTTGTTACTAATATGAATATTATTTTATAAATATTAAAATGTGAAAGCTTTCGATAGTGATAATTGTAACTAGCATAAGAATGATACCACATGTGGCCTTGGATAGATAAATTTATTAAAGTCTAAAATTTTATACAACAAATTATTTTCTATGACCCAACTATAAACTATGAATATAGTTTAGTGTGCTTCTAATGGATCTCTCTAAAGGGGGAAATAAAATAAATATTTTTTAAATAGAAGAAGAGAATGAAAACCATAAGATATCCATGGCTTGCTAGCTCCAATGGGGATCCACAAATTTAGATATTTAACTTTCACCTTGTTTCCCTATTGCTCTTATGGTGATCCTATAATTTACCTTGTGTTGGAGGATGAATGATGATTGCAATTTTTACATCGCATGAATGGTTGGAGGGAAAAAGAGGTTTATAAACAAGCTTATACTAAGTTTTTAATAAAATGAGCATGAAAGAATAGTATCTTCCAAGACAAAGGACATTCTTGTATTTTTTCTTATTTCTTTTTCTCTCCCTCTTCCTCCTAGAATCCATAGTGGCCTTCAAAATATTAGCCAAAAATAAGCTAATGCATCTTACATTCATGATTCCTAACTCATCATTTAATTCAAAATCTAGTTCTACAGTCATTTTTCCTTCTTCCTCCAACGGATCTATTCTAAAAGTTGTCTCATTAAATGGAACAAATGCAACACAATTACATACCTTCCTATCTTTTGTAGGGTCTAATTCAATAGTAGTGGGTAATTGGACTAGGTCAAGAACCAAGTCAATCTTTTAAACCCATATTTATTTTTAATTTTAGGGTTTATCCTTGGGGCAATCTTTTGTGAAATGTGAGTTGTTACCACATTTTAGACAAAATAATTTCTTCTCTTCAACCTTGATTGATCACACCTATTCTCCACTAAACACACATAAGGTTAATGTCTTTGGAAGTTTGTGTATTGTGATCATACATAATCAAGAATACAATCTCGAATTCTCCACAAATTATTCCTCGTCAATTACCACAAGTTTCCCAAGTTATTACCAATAATGTAAAGTACATCCATCAACTAAAGCTCCATAGAAAGGTTAAATAGAAGCCAATCCCAATCAAAGAATTTGTTAGGTTATATTTTAGTGGATTAAAATTTAGAGACCAATTTTGAATAAATAAATGTGCCTTGCCAAGCATCCATCCATTTGTGTTTAATATATGATCTCTCATGCCTTTATCTTCAAAGGTTGCAATGAGAAAGCCTTTTGGGATAAAATGAATCATTGGCAAGATATACCATTTATCAACTACCCAATCTAGAGTTGTTTGGCTTGATAGGTTGGTTCCAACAAAGCAACCAATTAATGCACGATAATAAGGCAAGGAATTTTCATCAACAACCACTAAGACATCAGGTATAATTTTCATAGATGTTGAAGCAGCCTCATCAATATTTTGAGTACTAGATAGAGTCCTATTTGGTATGCATGAGGATGTGAGGCAAAATCATTGGAAGAGAGCGATTATGGTAATATATTAATATTATACTATTTATAATTTTCTTAAATATATAGCTTATTATATTTATGAATTCATAAATATCATATTATATAGTATATATTTGTAAATTTATGATGCTGATAATAAGATTTTAGGTTAATAATCTAAATGGGGTTCCTTAGAATGACTTCAAGGAGGCTACTGAAGTGTTATTTTATTTTATTTTTTAAAAATCTTTGTTGGTTATGTTTTAATTTTTATATTTGTCGTCATACTCACTGCCTTGCTACTAGAAAACACCTCTTAGCTTAATTAGAATACACAATTATAAATTATTATAAATTATAAATGATAATAAATTATAAATTTATGAATTAAATTGCAAATTAGATTATGAATGATGATAAATTGTCAAATTATAAATTAAATTGTAAACTAAAGTATACAAAATATATTCTTTAATTTATATTAACTTAATAAATTATTAAGTTTTATTAGATATTTAAATTGTAATGAACAGTGAATGGACATTTGAAATTTTTTATAAAAAAAAAGCAACATACATTTGAAATTTGAAAAAACTGGAAAGAAAGCAACGAACATTTGAAATTTGAAAAAAGAAAGAAAGCAACGGGCATTTATTTATATTTACGAATGAATACCGTTGTATAATTGTCTTCAAATATATCATCCCTGGACCCAAACAAATACTCTGCCATTCCTCATTTTTTCTTTTTCTGCCCGGTGAAAATATCCATTCGCAGCAAATTTTTTATTGATTCATGATTTGAGCTTTTGGCAGAGTTTAGGGTGAAGAGTTTAGGGCACAGCTGCCTAATTTCAATTCAGTAGCTGGAATTTCCCTGGCTGCATTTTTATCTTAGGCGTCCTCCTATATATTGCACGTGTAAGGTGATTACACGTTGGGTAAATAATGTTTAATAGCAGAAAGAATTTTCGGCACATTTTGTACAGTGAAGAGCAGAAGTGAAATAACAGATTCGTTTCCAGATGACTTGCTGCTTTGATGTCTGTTCTTCAATATATTCAAGCCTCAAGGTATGTCTTCAACTCTTGAATGCAGATTAGTATATTTTTTCTCGAATGGAGATGTTTGTGTTATAAAGGCTAGTTCACTCTGTGGCTTGAACAAAATAAAATGGTAGAACATTGGAAAACCTAGTGTAGGGATTTTTCATTTCTTCCCAATTTATTGGGAACGCCAGAGATAAGATTTTCCAATTGAGATTTACCCTATTTTGATAATGCTTTTCATTAATAGAGATTGATGATATCCATTAGGTGTGTTGTCAAAGTGAGATTTATATTATTTTTTGGCAAAATGTCCAGCATAAAGGTTTTATCAGTCTTTTGATGATGATCCTGGTATACCGGTTATGCCTTCAAAGCATAATTAGCCTGTTGACAACTGAATAAAAGATTAAAAGATTAAGAAGGAATTCTCAAGGGATTTTTAGAGTAGAGTGGATTTGTATTATTATTAGTAGTAGTTGTGTTGTTCCTCCTCCCATATTTTCCCATTGAGCACGTCAAAACTCTAGGCCTGAATTTCAAGTAGGTAATGCATGCAATACATCTTCATGCTTTTTCAGTAAATATCCATGAACAAATGCTTGCAGCTTCTCCAAACTTAGGTGTATTCCATACGGGTAAAAGCATCTGCAGAGTATCATTAGTTAATGCTATCATAATTGGACTTGTGCAACACAAACAAAAAGAATCTGCATAAATAATATTTATCAGCACTGTCAACGAGTAGTTACTTAGGCCTTAACCTCATCCGGCAAAACCTCCACGAGAAGCTTTTCAGGGCATGAGATGAACTAACTTTTCAGAGACACACAGAGTGCCATATTTGAAAGCATTAAAGATGCTCTTCATTGTGTTCCCGGAGTTCATTACATAGGAACAAATCATTTGGTATAAATAATTTGCTAGGGCATTTACTGATATAGTTATTGAATGCATGGGGCATACTCTTAATCTGCACAGTCTCATTCTCTTCAGAAATTCCTATTTTAGGTTTGCACCTTTTAACTGTTATGTTGTTGAGTTCTTTGCATTATACGTCATTTTCAATTGCTCTGCATTTTATTATAATTGATTTGTTGTTTAGGTTGCATATTCGGTGAATATCGGGAACAAATCATTTGGTATAAATATTGTATATGCTCTTTTAGTTGGGTGGGGGTGACTGCTTGAAAATTTGTAAAATTCATCCACCATCTTGACTACAATGGGAATGTACAGTTAAGGTTGGATTACATTTGGGCCTAGACAATGGGAATGCACAAACAAGCTTCAAAAACTATAAGGCAATTGAGCTTGAATTACAATTAGGATTAGACAATGGGAATATATGGTAAGGCTTGGAAAATAGTAGGCTGAGGAAGCTACCTTGCCTGCTATGCCTAGGGACAACGTTTATATTTTAGCAGTTTGGTGTTCATCCTGGGTACACTTGGCTTTGTGAAAGTTGTATAAGTTTAACAACCTGGTGTCCTACTAATAATCTCGATCATTGTCAATCTTTAGAGTACACACACTTTTAAGGACAAGCTAGTCAAAATATTTTGTCAAATGCCAGAATGAATTGAAACAGATTTTGAATCTAGATGCTAGAAAGAATGTTAGCTGAACGAATGAGAATTGGGACTAAGTAAATGATAAAATATAGAGCTGGTAAATATGATCTATATGTTATTGATAATAAACTGGAGGTATTACAATTTATAATAAGATGTTGAGTTTAACAGCTTCCACAAATGACTCAACAGATCCTAAATTAACTCCTACAATAATAGATCTTACAACACAACTGTGAAATGTGGCCTAGTCAACTGAGTGACGTGTGCTAGTTTATTTATTATTCCTAACAGTAAATGCAGTAAGTTACTTTTTAGCATGTTTTCATTTTTGAATCTAAATCTTTTGTTCTTTGAGATCAACTTGTCAATATAAATCTAAAATTGCATGATCCTCTAGCCAATGAATAAAGAAAAAGAACCTTGATGGTCACACAAGTGAAATAGATAATGATGCCAATGAACAAAAAACCAAAAGTCAGAGCTCAAGTTAATGTCTGAAACATGGTAGGAATAAACGGAAAAAAATCATGAGAAATCATGATAAAAAATCAGATCAAATTTTGTTTTATCCCCTTAAAAACTGTGATTCGTTCAAAAAATCACCCAGAACAAATTTATCCTAATTTTATCAATCCCATTTTATTCTACTTTTCCCAAATATTTGCTCTGCATGGTGTTGTTAACTATTTAACGTAATTTTTTACACATTTTCAACAAATATTTTGAGGTTCCACAGCTATTTTTAGACGGTCTTTTTGCTCAACCAATATACACTATTTTTACTTATGTTGAATGCAAACTGACATTTATGAATGAGTTTGAAGTCCTCTTTTTCTGCCAGGGCAAGTAAATGCATGCTTTAGGAGTCTCATGCTGCTTTTCTCGGGGAAAAATTATTTTATCCCAACAGAAAAATGGTATTCTTTTTCAGCATAGAAAAGAAAACAACATGATGGTCTAGATATGCAAAATAACTAAAAGAACTGAAATTTATTAAAAAGTAGTCAACGCACAACTAAAGTTAAATGAATTCATCCTATCAAAGTTTAGGGTTCCCATTTGATATCCTGTTCTACATTTCAAATGCTAAAATTTAACATAGGCAAGTGACTGCATTTAAAAAGATAGAATTTATCAATCCCAGCCACACTAAACCAAGAATGAGCATAATTGGAGGAATAGAAATCCCCTATAACTTCTAATCCACAAGGATATTTAACCTTGATGCAATCTCTATGCTTAGTGGCTTCAAGGCTAAAGGTTTTCTAAACATGATGGTGCAATCTCAGCATATTTTCTCCAGTGAAAAGAAGAAAATACATCATGGTCTAGATACACACAAATCAACTACATTTCAAAGACTAGAATTTAACATAGACAAGGAATACTGATTTTATACAGAGTCCAGATAACTGAGGGATCAAGGTAGGGCATAAAGAGATTGCTACGATGATGACCTTGGTTCTAGCCTCACAAGCCACCTATACCAACATGATGTAGCAGCGAAAAGCAATAAAAAATAACTTTTAAAAAATGATTCTTACCATGAAGAAACATTATACTTTGCTGTCAAAGTAATTTGTTTGCAGTGTCTCAATTTCCCATATGTTTGTAGTCAAGATTTAGTGTATATAAATTCAGACATTTCAAGTTTGACTACTGGATTCATTGAAGAATGCCATGTAGTCTGGTCTAGAAATTACTAGAAAGATTATACTACTTGCAGATGTTCAATAGGCTAGAAATTACTAGAAAGATTTTACTACTTGTAGATGTTCAATAGGCCAGAATTCTGGAGACAGAGCTTGCAAAATATGGGTACACTGAAGAGACACTAAAAGGTGAAAAGAGGCTATTTAATTTTTTTTTTAAATTATAGGCCACACTAAATGAAAATATAACTTATCTATTTTTGTATGAGAAAAATGAAGGGTGTACTACTTGTAGAGTCATTACAGAAATGGGGTGAGGTCCATAACCATTGCTAACGACTATCCCTATTCTAGCAAGGCCCAGGTCTATGCCCAAGTTGAAACAAGCTGAAACCTCCACTCCATGAACAATTTTGCTTCATTCTATATGAATTGCACCGAAGCTTCAGCTCTAGATTCACTTGTTACACAATTTTTATCTTCTTCTTGACCGCTTCTACTATTTTCTTCTTCTGCTCCTTACTACTACTAGCTCTGCATCTTACACCAACTATTGTACTCTTCCTAATGACTCTGGAAGCCTCTCTAAGTTGGACAACAAATCAAAACCAAATGCTTCAAAGCAGATAGAGTGCCAAATCTTTTAGGTAATACAACCAGGTTAGAAAACATTTGCAAAGTCGATAGATTGCCCAAGCAATCTGGTAAAAAAGTTAACGCACTGCATTCATCCATACATAAAAATAGTAAACAAAAGATTGAAGAGATAAGGGTAAGACAAAAACACTATGTGAAAGAGTTAACATTATAAAGATGGTGATAAACTGTGGGATGAGAGGACTATCTATCATCTTGACCGCTTGATCTCCATCATTGGCCAATTTAATCTCCACCAAACCCCCAAATCTATTACAATCTCGTTTACTGAGGAACATAATAAAGGGCAAGTGCCAAAGCTAAATTATTCTTACCAAGAGGGAAATATGTTTATACTTCCCAATCATATTTTCTTGAAAATCTTGAAAGCATTTTTAAAAAGTTCCTTATGTGCATATCTTGCTATATTTGCATGCCATGAGATAGCATCTCTTCGATGAATTCTTGTCTAACAATTTCACTTTGTCAGCATGTTTAGAAAATCAACTACAACTACAATATCAGATGAAAATCCATTCCCAGCTATTTTATGGATGGATGCCCATATCACGATGAAAATAATATGTAATTAATTTGGTTTTTGTTTAGTCTTATTTTCTCTCTTCAGACATATCAGCTTAGCTTGGCAGTCTGTGAAAATAAAAAAAGTGCTTTTTTAATTTTCAGTTTTCAGAATACATGAAAGAGCATACAAAAACATTGTATGTTTTTGAAATAAATATACATTAAAAAGTCAGGGATGGAGATTCTGAATACAACAAGGTAAGAGAACTTATCAGATGAGATTTTTGTAGGAGTTTTTGTATGGCACTTTTTATGCACATTTATGAAGATATCGGTAAGAGAACTTGTCAAGTTAAATTTATATGAAAGTTTGTCTATTTATTAATTTATTTTCGTCAAATTTACCTTTAAAACACAATCGTAGATTTGGCATAGGTTTGCTCTTGTTTTCTTGAAGAAGAGTTTCTGGAACGACTGTAGTGCAGATATTGAAATGTTTTTTAAGAAAGCAAGTGATGCTTTAGTGATGCTTTGATGTCGCTTATCTTTATATTTGTATATTTGTATGTATATTGATATATTTTTAATTTTTAATTATTATATATAATATAATATTATTATTTTATGTAAATTATATATTATAAAATATAAAT
>VDFB02146028.1:232078-268453 GCA_007258455.2 Sequoia sempervirens | reverse complement strand
AACATTAAATCAAGACACAACTAAGCTAAAATCACAAGGAGGACCCAAACAAGACAAAAAGTAGAAGGTTTACTTTTTCAGTGTCCACAATAGGTTACAGTAGGCAACACCCATAAAATATTTCTTTTATCACCATTTATGTGTTAATTTTTCTGTCTTTAAATTGCAAAGGTTCTATTTTGAATCATTTTCCATTATATAATAAATTCCTATGTTTTATGTTGTTGTCGCCTCCATCATGGATCAACCTCATGGATTGGAAGTGTGGCTTGAAGTTTGAACTACTTTGATTTGGAGAGTGATATCTATTTTTGTTTCGACCAAGATGCTATGATTTTATGCATTTTCTCTATTCTCATATTGCTTGTAGAATAAGCCTTCTGAAGGAATCTTGGTTGTGAGAGGGAGAACAATTCAATGTGTGACAGGGTGTCTTGGTAATACAAAGTTTTCATTATACTGTTGATTCTTCTATCGTTTCCTTGGATTCAATGCACTCATTTTCCTTAGATGTCTAAGGTTTAAATTTTTTTCATATCAATCGAAGAATATATTTTTGAATTGACTATGTGCCAAGATTGTGGATCAAAGAAATTTCTTGACTCATCAATCGATGGAATTATCAAAGCGAGTGCCATCATTTTGGTATCAAAGCCTAAAAGGTCTGGGAAGAGGAAGTTGAGAGTTTTAAAAGGGTTTGATGAAGAAGCTAGTTATGTTCATCATTTCTTGGAGAGATGTGTATTGCAAATTGATAGGTTAATATGAAGAACTTGGGTACCAAAAGATTGGGCAAGAGGAAAAGCAGAGAGAAGCCTTACATGAAGTATCAAGAAGAAAAGAAAAGAAAAAGATGTAGATGAAGAAGCAAGATTCAGAATGGGACAGGGAAATGGTAGAGTTGAGAAGAGATTTAGAGAAGTGTAAGCAATGGTTTGAGGAGAGAAGCCAAGAATATGGTTGGTATTGGCCATTGAAAAAGAAGCTAAAGTGGATTGTGCAGAGGATTGTTTAGAAAAGAAGAAGGTAGAATATGGCTCCCTTGAAAAGATCTAAGATGAAAGAGGTTTAGAAAGTAAAGAGTTTCCAAGTGAGCAATGTGCACTAGAAGAGGTGAAGAAAGTTCTCATTGCAGAGAACCTAAGGACAAGAAATGGACAATGAGACTAGAAAGAAAACTATATGAAGGATTGAAGAATAAAGAGCTGATCTATATCATTGCTAATATATATAAAATTATAACACAAATAGTAAATGTAATACTAAAACAATTTGTATTCCTACCTTTTAATGCTAGTTCCAACTCTAACCATAACCTTAATCCTTACTCTAACTCAAACCCTAACTCTAACATATAAAAATATAATATTTAATCATAACTCCTAATTATAATTATAAACCTTAAATTGATCATATAAAAATTGTAGTTCCATAACCATTATTCAATCTCTAACCCTAAGACTAAACATAACCCTAACCATACCACTAACCTTAATTCTATTTATAACACTGACCCTAACCTTAATTTATTTTTATCTCTAACCCTAACTCTAACCCTAATGTTAATTATATGTCTAAACCTAACACTAATTTCCTGACCCTATATCTAATACTAACCCTAACTCTAATGATAACCCCAACCCAAATTGTAATTATATCTTTAACCCTAATTCTATTTCTAACCCTAATCCTAACCCAAATCCTAAATTTATGTTTAATCTTGATCATAATCTTAATCCTATCTCTAACCTTAACCTTAACCCTAATTTTAATCAAAATGATAATTCTATTTCTATTTCTTACCCTAACCCCACCATAATCTTGATCATAATTCAAATTCCAAATCATGGATGAGATGAATCTTTAATCTGCCTTAATCTTAATTTGTTTGAATTAAATTTAAATCGAGATCCCTAACTCTAATCAACCTTCCATTTACTATGAATTTAAATTTACTTTACTTTATTCAATTTCAATCTATAACTTTTATTTCCACATTAAAATCTAAATTCTAACCTTAATCTCACTTTATCTTCGATAACCTGTAATCCATAAACTTTATCCTAATCTGTAATCTACTCTTTGATCCATCTAACCTATCTCTTTACCTTTAACTTTATCTCTAATTCCAATCCTAATCAGAATAAGCACCTTCAACCTTAATTCCTATTTATATCTCTAACCATAACCTTACCCTTGATCTTAATTCTATCTATCCTAACCCTTATTTTATACTAGCCTAAACTTTAATTCCTAATAGCACTCTAAATTTAATACAATTCTAATTTGGTCTAACTCTAACTATACCTAACCATAATTCTAATACTAACACTAATCCCAATCCTAATTCTAAGTCTATCTTCAACCCTAACCCTATGATGCAAGAGCATCTAGGGTGTAAGAGCAATCTTGTGCCACCCAAAAAAAAATGTTGTTTCTTTTCAATAAGGGCTAAATTTGGTAGGGTTACTATTTTTGTAAGTTTGCATTTATGCACAGTTGGACATGAAATCTTACACATACCTCCAAAATGGTAAATTAAAGCTAATGGCGAAGAAATCACTTCAATACCTTTTGTCATTTGAGAGATTAAAATTTTAATTTTTATAAATCCTAGTAAAATCTTCAGGGTCAATTTTGAGGCTCTTAGAGGCTCTGGATGGGCCTGAAAATTGGTGGAAAACAAAAATTATTGACCTTTCCATTTTTTCAAGACCTTTCCGAAAAGGTATTATAATTGAAAATCCGATGGTCGGATCAAAAGTTATGACCCCGCAAAGTTGTAATACCAAAATTAATAAAATTTCAAAATATCTTTTTGAGGAAGTTACACTTTCTAGAAGATTCTAGGGCGGTTACACTTTCCAAAAGATTCTAGGGTGGTTACACCTTCCAAATAAAGGATGTAAAGGGGGGCTATAGGGGAGGCAAGAACAGAGTAGATGGTAGCTTCGATTTGTAGATTTGTAGATTTATGTAATCATAAGGCCCATGTGATGGTAAACATAATGTTGTAATTTCATTTTCCATTTAGTGATAATAGAAAATATTTGCTTTCCTTCTTGCATTTGTTTGTGCCATTATCTATTGTTTCTGTGAGTTTTAGATTGTGAGGGGAGTACCCTTCATCACCCTAATCCCAAGTCTATCTCTAACCCTAACTGGAATTCTAATACTAAACTAATCCCAATCCTAACTCTAAGTCTATCTTCGGCCCTAACCCTAATCCCAATACTAATGTTAATCCCAATCCTAATTCTAATTCCATCTTTAACCCTAACCTTATCCCTAATCTTAACCCTAACCCTAATTTTAACCCTAATTCTATCTCTAATCTTAACCCTAACTTTGATCACACTAATCCTAACCCTAACCCTAACCCTATCTCTAATCCTAAACTTAACCCTAATCCTAATTATAATTAATTTTATATCTTTTATATTACATTACAAATGCTACTAATATATACATATATACATATATAAATTATATATGCAAAGAAACATCCTTCTCAAAACATCTATTTTATTACATACATATGCTAATTATAAGATATATAACTTATGCCATTGTAAAACGAAATAATCTTACTGCAATTATAAAACACCTCTCAGCGTAATTGCGATGTATTTTCTTCCTTGCATAATAAATCTGAGTCATGCTTCGCTGGTCTTCCTTTTCAACCTGTCCTAATCATTATTAACTGGCAAACGTTCTGCAAAATTCTTGACCAAGTTTATCTCAAATTGCTCCGCAACCGCCTCGACTATGATATAAGATTGCTTCACTACAATGTCGTACGTAACGCATTTCTTACTGCCGGTTCCTACACGCTGGAATTCTTTGACAATTACAAACCACTGAACATAACCTGGTCGTGCTGCATTTTCAGTCAAGAACACGAGTTCTTATTCAACGTTATCTCGACTCTTTACAAAATATATGTCCGGACTCCCACTGGTTGCGGGGAGTTCTGCCGTATTCTCATCAATTGGCTGGGCTTAACTGGCATGCAATCCATTGTACTTCTGTCATTTCCTTTGTATTCACTTTCATGCTATCTATTTTAGGAAAGCTGATGCAATCACCTTCACCAGGGAATTATATGTAAATCCAATGAATATGGTTGAGAAGGTGCTGAGAAAGATGAAAGCTCCGTGCCCACGATGAGAGAAGGAAAGAAGTTGACGACAACGCAGAGGAGTTTGGTGATTGCAGCCACTGGTGTTTGCCAGGATTGCCTGACATATAGAACAAGTTATTCTACGTGAAGTTGCTCATGCTCGCCCAGATCGCCCTTTCTCATTCATTTTTCACTCTCATTGTTTATTGCAATATTGGGTTCCTTTTTATTGCACACATCTTCCATTGTTAATGGTTCTGAGCTGATGTGATTTTCTTTTGGTCTGTAATATTTTTATGTTTCATTCCCACAAGCTGAAGTGTTACGCTCAGAAACATTGTTTCCATTTATGGGGCAAACTGTTTATTTTCTACAGTAATGCAATAAGATATGTGCGTTTTAGCCAAAGACTTGTAACTATAAATTTCTTAAATTGAAAAATATCAGCAAGATTGTTTTGGTTGGTTAGTGGTCAGTTTTGAGCATTAAAACAAATGGTTATCTATCGATGAGGCAGCCCACCAACTTTCGACTAATGTAAATTACCTGATTTTAACCAAATGTCTGTTACTTAATCCTATTACTCATTAGGAATGTCTAGTTATGTTATAATTGGCATGTTGTGGTTAATGTGTCTGCTCTTTAGGTAGTATAATTATAACAGGTCAATGATTTATTTAAAATATTTAATTTTTAAAAAAATATGCATTTTTGTCATGGTATGGCTTTTTTCCACTAAAATAAATATTGTATATTTGTAGAGGAAAATAAGTTGCTTTTACAAATATTTTAGAGTATTAAAAAGAGTAAAATTAATTAAAAATAAATGACACAAGTTCAGTCTAATAAGATGACTAATGTAAGTTAATAGAGATTAAAATTTAAAAGAAAGAGATTGTTAGGGATGTGTACCTTGAATCAATGGAAAATGAGATTTACTTGATGTGATTTTACAATAAAGGATTGTAATTGAAAATATAATACTAGATTACTAATTAAACAATCAAGACATCTTATAATTAAGAAATATAGTATGTGGGACATGATAGTGGAAGTGATCATATCCCAAGTCAAATTTAATCTTTAATATGTGCAACACATGTTCACTTGATGACAATTGAAGCAAGGAAAAGAGTCTTGGTGCTAAGGAGCATTGTGGCTTGCTATATGACATTGAATTTTTGAACTTCATTGAGCATTAGTCAAGCCCAAATCATCAATTAATAGTAAAAAAAAGAGATAAGTAGATGGTAATGAACGTCATTTATTTAATTATCAATTATTAATTTTTTTGATGAAATCAAATGAGTGATTGTGTTGGAGAATATTTCCAAAGTGTGTTTTGGTAAAGAATATCACTTGTTGATTGTTGGGAAACTAATAGATATTGTGATCTTTAGTAGGGTAAAGAAATTGTTAGCAATTTAGTGGAAAAAGTTCTTAATATAGTAGATTAGTATATTAAAGTGGATGATTAGTTCTTGGGTTAGTAAATGCACCAAAATAGTCTAAAATTATGTGCTTACATCATGCATCCATGACATAAACTAAAAGTAGCATAAAACAAAAGGGAGCTTTAGTGTTAAGGTATGGACACTTTTCTTTATATCTTTCCCACACTTAGGTGTGCAAACAAAAAACTATTTTTTCAAACATGTCAAGGCAGAAATATAGATAATTTAAATAGGTTGTGAAATTAAAAGGATTCCAATATTCTAGACGTAGAAAATCTAAGCCACTAAAGTAAATGTGTGTTCCACCTATGAGAATATGTATAAACTAAAAATAGAGTTTGTAGATAATATACCTCATCTTGATTTGTTTGTACCATAAATTAATGCACATAAAGAAAGGAGAGATAAAATTTATGATTTGAAATTGATTATGATCATGTACATATGAAGTGAGAATGAGTATAAAATAAAAATAAAGTTACTAAAAAATAAATCCTATGTCAATTTGTGTGTACCATGAAGATAATACACTCAAAGAAATGTGAAAAATTATCACTAGAAATTAAGTACATCATATGTAAATTTAAAATTGTAATTTTCAAATGTGAGTATGAACAATAAACATGATATGTAAATGTGAGGATTCATAAGATGCATATGTATGAGATAAACTTATATTTTTAGTGAAAGAAAAGATAAAAATATTTAGTTTCCTTTTCTTAAGTGTGTATGTAAACTAGTGAAAAATGAGACTTTTCAACCTAATACAAAACTACTAAATAAATGAGAGATACGATGAAAAAAGGTAAGAGATTGATCCTAATAAAAAAATGAAATAAAAAATGTGATATCAAAAAAAGAAGAAAAAATAGAAGCAAGTTCACTTAAAAAATGAAAATGGAACAACTAGAAATGGGTTGTAAATGACAAAAGGATATAGACTGAATTTAAAGATGCAAGATAAGAAACCATGTGCTAGATGCAATACTTTTTATATTATGCTATAATTTCCTTAAAATAAAAGAGAGCATTCATATCAAGATTCTAATTTTTTTTTTGTAACTACCATCTTTATCAAAAAATGCAAAAGTTATCACATAAATATCCTATAAATATATTTTTGTGTAGAAACCTTAAAAAATGAAAAGATTAAAGGGGAAGCTACCTTATTTAATCCCTTAGTGGGGTATTAAAATATGGATCCATATGAAAAATGAACATGGAAATAGTAAAATCAACTCTAAATTATGATAAACAACTAAACAAAAATGCAAATAGAAAAACCAAATTTAGAACAAATAGGGGAAAATAAAGCTTAAGAGAAGAAAGGGGAAAATAAAGCTTAAGAGAAGAAAGGGGAAATGTGAGAAGAAAATGGGTTATCAAATGAAAAAAATTATAGCAATGGGTTTTGGATGATGATGGACAAAGTGAGAGGAAGAATGAAAAGAAATATAGAAAATTTGATGAAATACTAAGGAATTTAAGAGGGAAGGGAAATCACAATATAATGGAAGGAAAGATAAATTCTCCAGAAGGGGTAGGGGAAAACTCTAGAATAATTGTAAAAGTGTGCTTCATGATTCCAAAGCAATGTGCTAGAGAGATGATAGTGCTCCAAGGTTCTAAACTTTAAACAATGCTCCAAATCTCTAGTAAAATGATGTACATAAGAGGAAACTTGATCATGAAGTGTTCAAGTGAGAGAAATTAGTTCCTATTTATAGGTATTTTAGGGAATTTAAGATAGGAATAAGTGGAAGCATAGCATGTTGACCTAGGATAAATTCATATTTAATTTTAGAATTTATTAAATGTTCAATTAAACTATTATGATATATTTGATCCATATCCCAAGCAAGCTTGCATCTTATGTGAAGGAAGCCAGAGTGAAGTGAATATTATTACTAGCTACTTCAAGTGATTTAAACTTTTAGTTTCCATGATATGAAAGAAATAAGAATAGGATAAACATTAAAAGGGCAAGGAGAGTGTCAAATATCTATAGCAAGGGATAATTATTATGTTAGAAATATAAATACACATTAAAGGGGAAAGGAGAGTGTCAAATATCTATAGCAAGGGATAATTATTATGTTAGAAATATAAATAAAACTTATCAAAGGTGAATGAATACATGGTATTCAGAAATAAAATATAGGAAAGGGGAAAGGAAAGGGATAAATATAAACTAAGGTTAGGTGAGAGGTTGAATATGTATAAAAATTCACAGGAAAAGGGGATGCTAATTAATATGAGTACAAAATATAGAAACTACATAAAAAGGTATATTTTTTTATATTAAATTTTCCCCACATTAGTAGGTTGATAACATGTTAAAGGAAGAAGCTTGATAAATTAATCTAGTACAATAAAAGTATATCTAATCATGTAAATATTAATATTATAATTACCAAATGAGATATACTTGTCTCCATATTTGTCTTTAATTTTTTTCAATTGCTTCTATCTAGTTTCATAAAGCATCCATATATATTATTTAGTATATGGATACAAAATAAAACTAACAAACACGTGGAAAATTGAGACACTAAGACAACAATGGAAACAAAAGTTTACAATGCTTCTCAAATATAAGGAAAGTACACATCCATGTCCATAATTGGACTAGAAAACATTTTACTATATAATAGGAATAAATGTGAAGACTGTACTATTTTTTAAAAGATTTTCACATTAAGGGAGAGATATAATCTGAGATATATTCTACAAAAGGATTGAGGAGAGAGAAAAATATGAAAATGGTCATGACCTACAAAGAAGGCACTTCGATAAAGGAAAATAAAAAATTAGAATCTATTTAGTTGTTATAATGATAAGGGTTGTACGACAGCCACATTAGATAGGGCCAAGTTAGGCCAATGGTAAATGGTCATGTTGATGATGAAAAAATAAAAATAAATAAATGATAGCATGGTTAGAAGTGCAGTCACCAACCTTAGCTATAATTGGTAACTACCTCAAAGTATTGGCTATATATAGTTGTTATCCCAAACTAGGAAAAGTCAAGCCAAAAGTAAAAATAAAAAAGATTCAATGTTAAAAATTACATACTTTATAATGTCTATCCTATATTTTGTACCTATTTTAGTTGTCAACATTAAGGTGATATTAACCTTGTAAAATCTATGTACTTCATGTGACCCTAACACCTTGGGAATAGGTGCATGGACACATACTTGGGGTGATTAGGTGAATTATTTATTAACTATTTTCTCCTATTTGGAATGCATATAATTGTGATGACATTAATATGTGAGGTTATAGATGATAATAGTGGTTACATGACCTAATTTACACTACTTTCTTGATCCTAGGTGAGTTACGAGATAATGTGAATCATATGTAAATGTTAGGTGGGGTTATATTAGTTTCCAACTCCATTTTGGAGCATCATACTTGATAATTCGTGTTTTCTCTTAACATGGGTTAAAGATGTTGACAATTAGGTTGCTATTCATGAAAGAATCAAATTTTATTATCTGGGAGCATTATACTTTTGACATACCATGGGATTTGGTGGTGGGAAAATATAATTGTCTTTCCTTCATTGTTTCTTTATAAATCAAGTGACTTGGCTGTTTTATATATATCTTACAAGTTGAGCATTACAAGGTACCAAAATTTAATCAGATTGAAGGGAGATAGTTGGATGTATTGATGTAAAATTTTCACTGGATTAATAAAAAAATATCCTCTCTTTGATGGTGAGGTTTTTTTTCCCAGAATGGTTTCTCCATGTATACATTTTATGTTATGAGATTATTGTTATGTTTTTATTTATTTATTATTCATTAATTTAAACTTTACACAAATGTTAATCTATTGGTTAGTCACAATACAAGGGGAAACCTTTCATGATATGTTGCAAGTTTTTCGCTATAACAGGAGATTTTGACTAAAGTGATTATAAATTTGTGAATGATTGAAACCATGACATCTAGCTATTATTTAGAAATTAAATATTTGGGTACATGCAGGATCATGATGGGCCAAAAAATGGCAATATGATGGGTATTTGTAGGGTATGTGGTTGACAACTTTTTTTTACCCAAAATTGATGAAATGAAAAGGGTTTTTAAAGGAGATTCTCATATTTCCACCAATATAAATTATGTTTTACTTTGAATTTAATAAATAATTATTATTCATTTTCTGTTTGAATTATGACTAAAGTCCCAATTGATAGGCTAATTGAAAAACATCTATAGCTTTCAAACGGTATCACATTTTTTGAATTTGAAACATGCTTCACATTCTATTCTTCACATACTATAAGATTAAAAAAATTTAAATTTTATGAAGTTTTGACCAAGTTAAGGTGGTCAAACATACAAGTTTTTATATTTTTTAAAATTTCTAATAAAAAAATAATAATTAATTATTTAGTTGGAAAAAAATTACGGAAAAATATGCATCACATAGGGACATGAGTCCTCTACTTATATCTAAAATCTTATAAAAAAATATTATCATTTTATTGTGGTTAGACAGACCTTATTTTTCCTCAAATTTAAGTACACTGCATTGAAATTTCAAATTTTCACCAAATAGTTTTTTTTTTTTTTTAAATAAACCTAGTAGTCTAGAAACTACATTCAATTTGCTACATATTTTATTCTTACATATTTTTGAAATAATATAGATAACTTATTCAAATTTTTATGTCAAATTGCCTAACTCTGATTTTTTTTGAATTTTTCGCCACTTAAGGGCCTATTTTTTCCATGATGATCCTGCACATACCCATTTATTAGCTTTGGATATGAGTTGTGAAGCTAAATATGAAGGATCTCTTAGAAGAGAGACTAGTGGATATTTGTAGCATGGGAAGGAAAAACCAAATGAATATCTTATGGAGATTCTAAGAGTTAGAAAATAAGGCACATGGAACTATGTGGTTATGTCAATGAAAATACCATCCTCTTGAACATATCTCAGAGAAGACTACCACACATAGCCTATGGAAGGGAGAAGTGAAGCATTCCTACATTTTTACTTGGTTTTATTTCTTCCTATGAAGGGCAATGTTGTTTGTAGGCATATTGAGTCATGTTTTTGTCTTCAAGCATTCACATTTCTATAAGATATTACACATTGTGGGGGTGGGGGGCCTATATAGTCTCTCTCTTTCCCTCTTTCAGGGAGATATCAATTGTATATTGGTGATATAATTAGTCCTTGGGGGGTCATGTTGATGAGTCATTTTTTCTTTCAATTTCTTATATTTTATATACCTTTTGTGAGGAGTTTTGTTCTATTGGGTAAATTCTCCTTTTGTTCGATTGTGAGAGATTTCATTGTACATGGGTACCTAAAATGGCCTAGTAGTTGGGACCCATAATCATCATATTTTGTGTCATTTTCACTTTTTTACTTCTCCGTGTTGCTTTGAATATGTTATTTTACCCTTTACTAGTTCAATAGTAGGTCCTATTCACATGTTAAGTTTACTTAGGTCCTAGGAACCTCTCTAGAAGTCTTAGTTGTTAATGATATCTTATCTTATGTTATTGAATTCTTGTGTCCTAGGTCATTTAATATTTTTGTATGTTAGCTTTCTCATTGCATAGGATTAAGACACTTACCATAATATTTTCTTGGACCCTATCTCTCAACTTTTCCTATATAATCAAGGCATTATAGGTTCAGTGCAGGATCATGGGGGTCCAAACTAGGCCCCTAAGTGGCAATGAAAATTCAAAAAATAGAGTTAGGAAACTTGACAGAAAAGATTGAATAGGTTATTAACATAATTTGAAAAATATGTAAGAATAAAATTTGTAGCAAATTGAATGTAGTTTCTAAGCTACTAGTTATTTTTTAGAAAAAAAGTAAATCTATAATTTGGTGAAAATTTGAAATTTCAATGTAGTAGTACCAAATTTTTAGGAAAAAAATAAAAAGCAGGTGTTTGTTCGACCACCCTAATGATGAGCAATTTTTTTTTGAATCTTTCAATATAAGTAGAGGAGACATGCCTAGATGTGACACATATTTTTTTCCAAGTAAATAATTAGTTATGAATTTTCTAGTAGGAATTTAAAAAATATTATAAACTATTTATTTGACTACAAGATAACTTGGTCAAAAATTTATGAAATTATTATTTTATTTTTTTTAAACTATATTTTGTGAAGTATAGTATGTGATGCATCTTTCAAATTCAAAAAAATTATAACTATTTAAAAGTTATAGGTGTTTTTCAATCATCCTATCAATTAGGAATTTACACATAGTACATGTAGAAAATCAATAGTAATTATCTATTAAATTCAAAATAAAGGATATCTTATATTGGTAGAATCCTGACAATTCGTTGAATAAACCCTTTTCATTTCAACAAATTTGGATGAAAAAAAGTCTTTAGCATGAAGTATGAATTTTGAAATACTATTGCAACCCCTGTAAAAATGTTGGGGTAGTTGATTTGTAGGTTGGCCACCCCCAAGCCAAATACTAAAGCATTCTTGAAGAAAAAATGGAGCGAAAAAAATTATGTGAAAAAATGGATATCAATTTTTATGTCTTAAAAATGCATATCTGTTTTGAGAAACAAAGTGGATATCTATTTTAAAAAAAATGGGTACCCACTTTTATGTCTTGAAAACATATATTAATTTTGAAAAATAAAACATATATCAATTTTTTTGAAACAACTACCCATTTTTATGTCTTCAAAACAAAAATCCATTTTGAAAAACAAAACAGATATATGTTTCTTACAAACGGATGCCCACTTTATATCTTCAAAATAGACATTTGTTTTGAAAAGCCCAAAAAACCCTCTTTAGTAAAATGGGCATAACTTTTGTGTTTCTTAACAAAATTTTAATTTTTTTATAGGCATTGGAAAGGTGATTCCGAGCTCTGCACAATGAACTAGGTAGTGTTTCTATATTATACATAAAAAATAATTATAATCATTTGAACTTCATATTTGATTTTTGAAACATCAAATGATTGCTACTTTTGCATATGAAGTCCCTTTTTCATGATTTTTTTTGTAACAATCATCTCAAAATACTTGAAACATTACAAAAAGTAATCAATAATAAAATATTTATATTTTGTGTAGTAAGGAGATGAAAAAATCTTCATAAATCATCATATCTCTTTTTGAAAATGAAGGTACTATTGTAGCTTAAAACTTGTAAAACTATGAGACTATAGATCTAATTAAGTGTTCTTTGTCACAATTCTTTGTGTATGATTAATTTGTTTAGATCAATTTTGCCAATTGTAGAAAGAGACAGAAGATTGTAGAAGAATGAGACGAGGAGATAGAAGTGACACAACATATACGTGGACAAACCCTTTTGGGAAAAAACTCCACTAGAATCAATATTTCTTATATTATTTAACCTTAGAAAAATATTACAATAATATTGTAACAATTCTTGATTGATATGCTTCTTTTCCTTCAACAATCCTTCTTCACAACTTGCAATAAACTCTCATAGAACTATCATACACTTGTTGCAATTTAATAGATAATAATATGAGCATGTAAAACTCATAAAGTTGTAAAATAAAAGAGCATAAAGATCCTCACAAAAATCTATGCCTAGATTGGGTAAGTAGAGTTCCACAATGTAATATGAAGTCAAACCAAAGTCTTCCTCAATTTAGGTGCCCCAAATTGAACACTTAACTGAAATTTGGTCAAGAAGATATCATGCAAACTTCACCTCAAAGTTGGCGCCCAAGAATGGGCCCACTTGACTGAGCCTTGTAAATATATTCTCATGCAAAAGGTATTAACTAAAAGATGCCAACTTGGGCACCCAAGGTGGTCCCAAGTCAATCTTAGTTAACTAAAACATATCTCTCCACCAATTCATGCAAATATTATGCATGATTGATCATCCCCACTGAACTAAAAGTATCCACCTATTATCTTTCATGCAACTAAAGTCATTAGTCATGCAACTCAAGTCAACTCAAGTCAACTAGCATTCAACTCAAAATAACTACATGCAATTGAAGGTAACTAAACCATAACTGAACTGAATTGAACTGAACTAAACTAAATTGAACTAATACAAAATTGATAATGAACTAATAATGCCTCTCTACTCATGTAAATATGAATCCCTAATTTTTAGGATCAAAACAATCATTACTAAAGTGTTATCAATCCTCCAAAAAGTTAATTGAAGCAAGGTGGGTTCCGCCTTCCATGTGGGTGCCCCATGTGCTCCTATCTTGTAGGAGCTCTTATTGGAAATGCCCACATGTTCCTATCATTTAGGAGTAATCACCAATGTCAATTTATATGTTCATTTCATTCAAATTTAATCTCTTTCTAATCTTAGTGTTAGGGAACACTTTCCAAGGATTTAGGAGATACATGAAATATGTTGAGGATTGCAATTAAATGGCATCCTATTCCCAAAATTCTCCCACTTTAAATTATACATTGCAATTATTCTAAACAAGGAATCATTATTATAAATCAATTACAAGACTCAAGGCCAGTGGCCTTCTTACACCAAGAGAACTTATCTGTAGGAATTGGTTTCATAAGATAATCTGCAACATTGATCAAAGTGTCAACTTGCTCAATCAATACCTTCCCACTCTCAACCATTTCTCACACAAAGTGATACTGAACATCAACATTCTTAGTATGAGCATGATACATAGGATTTTTGGCTAAACAAATAACACTCTGACTATCACATTCAAGTCTAATTTTTTTGCAATTAAAACCAATACCTTTCCCAAGTTTCTGTAACCAAACTGCCTCTTTAGAGGCATGTGTAGTAGCCATGTACTCTACTTTTGTGGTGGAAAAAGCAACCATGAGCTTCCTCTTACTCATCCAACTAATTGCAGCTCCAAACAAAGTAAACACATAGCCACTTGTTGACCTCCAACTATCTAGGTCTCCTGCCTAATCTGAATCAACAAAACTCTGTATGTTCAATGATTTGTGCATAATATCAATATCATTACCACCATGATAAACCAAATAGTAATCAGAAGTACATTATAAATATCTAAAAACCCTCTTAACACAAGTCCAATGTTCTTTACCAGGGTTAGACATAAACCTACTTAGAACTCCCACTGCTTGGGCTATATCTGGTCTTGTACAAACTATTGGATACATCAAACTACCAACTGCACTAGAATAGGGAATTTCATGCATTTCCTCATGATCAAAATCATATTTAGGACCCATGTCTAAACTTAACTTCATGCCAACTGGAAAAGGAATATCGATTGGTTTACTATCATGCATGTTAAACCATTTCAAAATAGTATCAACATAGTTTCTTTGACTTAAGCAAATCTTTATGTTATCTCTATCTCTAATGATCTCCATACCAAGGATATATTTTGCAGCCCCTAGATCTTTCATCTCAAATGTGCTAAAGAGTTTTACTTTCAATTATTTGATCATTACCTTGCTATTACCAATAAACATGTCATCAACATACAAGATAATAATTAAAAGCTGATCATCCATAAATTTTATGTAAACACAATGATCTCCCTTACTCCTAACATAACCAATTTTCAATGCAAAAGCATCAAACTTCTGGTACCACATTCTAGGTGACTGTTTCAATCCATATAAAGATCTCTTTAACCTAAAAACCAATAATTATTTCCTTTTACAACAAAACCATCAAGTTGCCTCATATAAATCTCCTCATCAAGATCCCCATGTAAGAAAGCAATTTTCACATGATCCATTTTCTCTATCTCAAAATCATAAGCAACAACAATAGATAAAATGAATCTACTAGAAGTTAATTTAGCAACAAGAGAGAAGATTTCATTAAAGTCAACTCCCTCTCTTTGGGAGTAGCCCTTGGCTACTAATCTAGCCTTGTACCTTTCGAGATTACCATCTACTCCAATTTTCTTTTTAAAGACCCATTTACAACCAATGGCCTTTCTTCCTTTGGGAAAACTCTCAAGATCCCATTTGTCACAAGTATCCAAGGAAACCATTTCCTCATGCATAGATTGTGACCAAATCTTGTTCTTATTTGAAGACAAAGCTTCCCCATAAGATCTAGGTTCATCATTAGTACTCATCAAATAAAATATACAACGGAAATGTAGTGGTCTATACTTATCAACAAGATTCTGTTGTCTTGTGGATCTTCTCAAAGAAGGTTCTTCTTATTCCTCAATATTCTCATCATGAACATATATCTTAGAACTCTATGAAATCTCCTCATCCAATCCATCCAATTGTTCTTTAACATGTGCATCTTCATGCTTCTCAGTATTTGTCTCAAAATGCATTGTTTGAGAAGTATCTAAGTCTCCTTTGATTGTTATTCTCCTGTGTAAGATCTAAATTTCCTAAAAAATCACATCTCTAGATAAAGTAATTTTTTTGGTTAGAGGATTCCAAAGCTTCTAACCTTCTATACATTTTCACCATAACCTATGAATATGCATTTATGTGCTTTTGGATCCAACTTAGATTGATTTTCTTTAGGCACATGAACAAAAGCCTCATAACCAAAGATCCTTAAATGTGCAACACTAGGTTTCCTACCTAACCAAATTTCATAAGGGGTTTTATCCTCAATAGATGAATTGGGAGATCTATTGATTAAATAACAAGAAGTACTTATAGCCTCGACCCAAAGGCACTGATCTAGCTTAGCACTACTTAACATACTCCTAGCTCTTTCCATTAAGGTTCGGTTCATCCTTTCTGCTACTCCATTTTGTTGAGTTGTATATAGAGTAGTCTTTTGTCTCACAATTCCTGCATGCTTACAATAATCATCAAATTCCTTAGAATAATATTTGCCACCATTATTTAATCTCAACACTTTTATCTTATGATCTAATTGTTTCTCAACTAAAGCCTTAAATTCTTTAAACTTATTAAACACATTAGATTTGTTATGCATACAATATATCCAAGTGTATCTTGAGACACCATCAATAAATGTAACATAATATCTAGATTTTCCAATAGAGTAAATATCCATAGGACCCATAACATTTGAATGAATAATCTCTAATAATCCTTTAGCTTTATTTTTTCCATTAGGAAATGAAGATATAGATTGCTTTCCAAACACACAATGCTCACAAAAATCATTTTTGCCAATATTATAATCAGGAATATCGTCAACCAGTTTCTTATTAAGAATGGTCTTAAGGCCTTTTTCACCAATGTGGCCCATCTATGGTGCCACAACATACATGTATTTTTAGCCTTAGTTACATTGGCCGATTTATTCCAATTGGAGGTATTAAGCTTAAACAAAGTCCCAATCTGAGATCCTTTAGCAACCACCATATTCCCTTTCACCAATCTGTAACCACCTTTGTCAAATGTAACATGCATTCCAAAATCATTAAAACTAGATACAAAAAGTAGATTTCTAGCAAGTCCTGGAATATGTAAAACAACATTAAGGGTCTTAACCCTACCATCATTGAAATACAACTTTACCTCTCCTTTTCCCATAATCTTTTTTGTACTATTATCTCTAAAGAAAACATTCCCTCCATCATATGTAGTATACTTAGTGAACCACTCCTTGTTAGGAGTTGAATATGATAGGAGCAACCCGAATCAATAAGCCAAGAGTCAGCACTAAAAGTATTAGATGTAATGATTAATGCATTATTACCGTCATCTAAGGATTTATCTGTCGAAGCATTAGAACTCTTTTTCTTGTTCCTACAATCCTTCTTTACATGTCTCAGTTTCCCATAGTTCCAACACTTTACCTTACTCTTACCAGGGGTTTTAGACCATCCTTTGGAATTACCCTTTCCTTTCTTGTCTCTCTTAGGCGCCCTTTCCTTAGGCCTACCTCTTACAAACAAGGCATCTTGGGATCCCATTTTAGATTTCCTCCTCATCTCCTCTGATAGGAGAGTAGGAATTATATTGTCCATCTTAGGATTTTCACCACTACCACAAATAGCAACAATTGGATTTTCCCAAGACTTTGGTAAAGAACAAAGTAACAAAATGCATTTATCTTCATCTTCTAGCTTTACATATACATATGTTAACTTCCTTAGAAACAAATTGAAAGCATTTAAATCATGTGCAACAAAATCACCATCTTTCATATTTAAAGAATACAACTTTCTTTTTGGATACAACTTATTAGTAAGACTTTTGGTTTGATAAATATCACCTACCTTCTTCCATAATTTATATGTGGTAGCTTCATCTGAAACATTCAAGGGACAAGTTAGATCAACAAGACATAAGCTTATGGTCCCTCTTTCCTTCTTATCAAGATTAGACCAAAACTCATCTGACATCATTGTAGATGGCTTTGTCTCTGTGAAGTGTTTTTTCCTTGATCATTTTGATTTTTGGCTTGTATAATGTTTTTAGTTTTGACTGTGCCTATGCTCAAGTAGAATTATCAGAAAGGTGTGCAATGCGCCACATGGTCACTACACAACTTTAATCTTTTGTCTCCCTTTCAGAAGAGAGTTTGGCATCGGGGATTTTCAGGGGAGCTATATATATTCATGAGCTCGAAAGTCTACGTTTTTGACATGTCACCTCTTTGCTGCAAGCAGATTGCATCTCCTACGAAGTGATATATTTTTGGGAGTTTGTTGTCCAGTTGGTTGGAATTTTTCTTTCTTGGTTTTTGGGATGGAAGCTTTGAGCTGGTGCCTCTGGGTGATGTGATCGGTCAGCTGGACCTTTTTTCTAGGTTGTTGTTTTTCGGTTTTGATCATTTACAAGTCTCTATCTTTGCTAAATATCTAAAAAAAATCAATGTGACAACTGAGAATTGATGAGAAAAGATAATTGTGACCTAACCAAAGATCTACGATTGGATCATGTTCCATTAACTATCAAACACCTGGCAGTATTGACTTCTGTGCTAAGGCAGTGTTTTCCTTTTTTGTAGCTATATAAGGAGGGCGATGACATAATGAGGGGTTGAAATTTCAAGTTTCAGTTTCCTTAGCTAAGGAAAGTTTCTTTAGTTTTCTTAGGATATAAAATTACTTTCAAAATCACAATTGTAGAGCTACTTGTCTCGGGTGTGGTATATCTTTTAAGGTTTAAACTATTGTCAGATTGACATTCGACCTTTGTTTTAAATTGCATTTGATATTTAAAGCACAAACTATTAAGGAGAAATTGTTGAGACTGTGCATGTATGGCATTTTTCAAGCTTTGTTTCTTCATATTATCATTTTGAATGAAACACCATGTCTTGCAAGCTGAATATGAATAGTTTAAGTAGTTGATTTCCATGATGTATGCTCATATGGTAGAACAATGACTTGTAATAATTGGATTATGTAATTAGACTTCTCTGCTTTTTGGAAGGGTTGTTTTTTTACTATACTATGTTGTATTAGGAGAGAGAGGTTATGCACAATTTCTAAATGTTCTTCCTGTTACCCTTAGAAATCTTTATGTTTGAGCAAACCTTAATGAACATTTCCTGTGGGAAGATTTTAAAGTCTGCACTATGCTTGATTGTTAACCTTTGTTGTTCGTTCTCTTTCCAACAATGAAGGATTGTGGCATTCTATGTCTAATTATATCAATCATAGAAATGGTTGGGTTTGAAATGTTGTAAAATCATTGGTGTATCACCCTTTTTATGTTTTATATTTACATTTCTTTCTACCCTTTACTCCAAACCCCCAAAGTAGAGTCAACTTTCTATAAAAATCTCAGAGGTATTCAGTGAGGCACAAATTAATCCCCAACTAACTAAATTTC
Source organism: Sequoia sempervirens (assembly GCA_007258455.2). NCBI lineage: Eukaryota > Viridiplantae > Streptophyta > Pinopsida > Cupressales > Cupressaceae > Sequoia > Sequoia sempervirens. The sequence continues at coordinate 249,144 of VDFB02146028.1, read as the reverse complement.
CCATAAGAATGTTAGAGAGGTGCAAGCTTTAATGATCAATAGTTCTTTTTCTGGCATGCCCGGTGGGACAAGAAGTTTTCCAATCACTTGATTAGAAGTTAGAAATATTTCTTGAATTAGGCTAAGGAAAGGAAACTAGAAGTTTCATGCATAGAGTCCAAACAAAAGCATCTTCAGGAGGTCACTTCCAGTACTCTCAGTTACTTGCCTCGGTACCTAGAAGGAGAAGACTTATAGGTTTTGTATCACTTGTAGGGAGTAATAGAGAGAGAATTAAGAGCATAGCCTTTAGAGCCTTGTCCACTCCACCTGGAGGCTTAGACTTCCAAATAAGATTACCTATATATCTGATTCATAGGAATATTTACTCTATGGCTCATGTATCCCCCTACTCCTAGAAATTTCATAACATGGGATAGTGGTAGTCTGCTACGACCACCCACACCCCCAAATGTATGGCCTGTGATACCTACTAATGCCCTCAAGGATATTATGAGATTCTTTGGAGAAAACTTTAAAACCCCTTCCATACACCTTCAAGATATAGCGGAGTTATGTAGGGTACATAACATATCAAAGGAGAACATCACTTTGAGGTTGTTAGCTGCCTCTTTCAAGGGAAAGGCCCAAGATTGGTATCAATCTTTAGCCTTGGGCTCTATCATCTCCTAGGATCAACTTGGAGATCAAATTTTTGAATGTTTTTTAGAGAAAGGAGACCACTCTTCGTTGCTATAACAACTAATTAAACCATCAAGAGAGCTCCGCAAGAAGCCGTGGGTGACTTTAACACCATATTTCATAAGACTTGCAAAGGATCCCTATGATTACCCGACCCCAAGCTGTGATGGTGTTCATGTTATATTTGAAGGCTTTCAATCCAAACATAGCAGTTATGATAACCTCCATGGGAGGGGACATCTTTCCTGACACATATGAGGTGTCTTTGCATGTGGAGAATAGTCTAATTGATGTCGGGAAGCTTCCACCTTGATCTCCAATGCCAGTATTTGCAGAAATCTCAAATGCCCCATGGGAAGAAGCTACTCCAAGCACTTCCATTGCATAGTTGGTGGCAACTATTCCATAGTCTATGTATGTGTATCCTGCCATTGAAACATGCACATCAAGCTCTTCCTCAGTAGTAGCAAATATTAGTGACATGAAGAATCTCATGCAAAATTTCACTAATGAGTTGGTCCTTATCAAGTGACAACAAGCAATGCCTCCAAAGAAGACTATGAAAGCCTATGGCAGAGCAAAGTCATCTTATTAGCAAATTCCATACCAAGGATCTTCTAGATGAATTGGTCAATAGATGCTATCTGCAAACCAGATAGTTCTGGTCACCATATCACTATAGATAATCAAGGATAGTATGGGTGAAGAGCTAATCTCAAGCTAGAATAATTTGGTAGAAAACAAAATTTTTTGGTGCTTCCTATGCAATGATAGCCATATGCCTCAAAATTACCCAAGAGGGAATATGTAATAGAGGATAGAAGAACAAAAAAGTAAAGTTGTGCTTCCGAATGCAAACGAATACGAGTCTTCCAAAATGGTAAAGGATTGCTTCAAAGCTCAAATGCAAGGAATTTCCTTAGAACAAGAATTGGATATTGCACCTAACGAAGCTTTGTTTTCTTGGATTGAAGAAGAAGATGTAGTGTTTACAAATGGAGCTCCAAAAACTAGTGTTTTGTAAGGACAGTCAAACTATAACACAAGGTCCAAAAGAAGGCTCATTGGAGAATACATGCACCAACCTTTGTTGTGTCTGCTGCCATGTCAATCACCCTCATAGGAAAAGTAGGCTCCATTTCCCATCGTTTGACCTTTTCCACAACCACATAATCTACCATTGGCAAAAAAGGAGGCAGATAAGGCACCAGGCCCAGCCATAACAAAACATTTCTTTTCAAAGCTAAGAGAAGTACCACTGTACAAGCCTAAGACTCAACTAGTCAGGATGCTCAATGTCATGGAACAACTGAAAAAGGTGCCTACCAATATATCATTGTGGGATGTCGTATCTATTCCCAAACAAAAGACATTGCTTTAGGAAGCATTAAAGAAAGAAGAACAAAGCCCATAGGCGGACCTAGCTTAGTCATACAACCAAAGTGGAGACAAAGGATTCATGCCACCCCCTCAGGATCTGAAAGCAACAACTTATGTGAATGATGTGGGAAATGCAAAAGAGAAAGAGGTAAGAAAGCCAAAGCCCATACCTTTATTTTTAACTCTTATTGTGGGAGATAAGCTTTTGCATAATAATATGATTGATTTGGGGGCTAGCATGACTATTATTCCAAAACAAGTGATGGATTCTTTAAAACTTAAGTATGAGCCTCTTGAAAAAGGAATCATGCAACTGGATGGGAAGAAGGTTTCAATTGTTGGTCGAATAAAAGATCTATCTTTGACCCTCTTCTCATGTCCAAACCCAATAGTCACACAAGAAGTAGTGGTGATAGGCATTCCCCTAGTTTTTGGAATGTGTCTTTCAAGAGATTTCATTGCAAAGGATGGCAGATACTTGGCGCTTGATTGGTCAGGCACCTAATATTGAGAACCAAGCATGGGGCGAAGATGAAGATCCTTTCTGAATATTTGCATCCCAAACACATTACTAATAACACAAACATGTGCTTTGAGGCAACACATACCTACATCTCTCAACAAGAAAGATTTTGTGTAGAAATTCTAGAAGATGAAGATACAAGTGATCAGACTCCTAAGGAAGAAGTCCTGCTCAACAAGGCTAGGCACATATGTGATCTTTGACGATGATTAGATTTTTCTGAAACTAATGAAGGATCGGTAAGAATTTGATGATCCATCTAATAATTTTCTATGGACCTTATAGTTTGATGGTGCCAAATGTAAAGCTAGCTCTAGATCGAGTGTCCAACTAGTGTCACCAATAGGATCAGAGACCCTCAAGGCTTACCATTTTCAGTTCTCATGCTCCAACAACAATGCTGAGTATGAAGCCTTGGTTCATGGGCTGATTCAAACAGAATGGATAGGTGCAAGAAGGATACAATCTTTTGGAGATTCAAACCTAGTGGTGAGCCAAGTCCATGGACAAGAAACTGCAAAGAACACAAGAATGAGATCTTACAGGCATCGGGTCTAGGATATGATCGAGAGTTTTGAAGCTTTCAACATATAAGTCATTCCTTGATCACAAAATATTGTTGCCGATGAAATGGCTTCTGTCGGTTCAAAATTTGAACCAATTTCTAAGTTGACAAAATTAGAGCGCAGTACAAGTCATTATCCGACCCTCGATTCGTGACAATGATCAAAATTGGAAAGTTTTTGATGAAGACATCCATATTACTTCTTTCATATATAAATCAGGGACAAGATTTCCCAAAGATCAAATCATCCAATCGAAAGGGAACAAGCTTCCCCAAGGATTCATTTCTCTCAACAATCTCTTTGATTGTGAAGATACAAGGAATGACAAGCAAAGATTTACTGTACATGCAAGGGATTATGAAGAGCTCGATATTAGAAGCTTGATAGAAAGTTGAAAGTCAGAAGAGAAGTTCCTCACAAGGACAAGAAAAGAATGAAGGATCTATGCTTCAAGTATGATGGGGTTATCACTTGGAACTATGATGATCTAAGAGGATACGACTTGGGCATAATCTAACTTACCATTGCTTTTGCAAAAGGATCCAAACCCATCCAAAAGAAGCAAAGGCTAGTCAACCCAAAAGTCAAAGCATTGATGGTACAGGAGCTCACCAAGTTGGTCGAATTAAGTCTATCATATATCCTATAAAAAATTCCACCTAGGTATTAAATTTGGTTCTAGTTTAGAAAAAGAATGGTGATATCTGACTTTGTGTTGATTTTCGAGACTTGAATAAAGCCTCGTTAAAAGACCATTGCCCTTTTCCATTGATGGATCAGATCTTGTAGAACATGGCTAGATCAGAGATGTTCTCTTTGCTAGATGGTTTCTCAAGGTATAATCAAATCTATGTGAAGGAATCAGACCAACATAAAACAATGTTTACCACTAAGTGGAGAAAATTTGCATATTCAAAGATCGCTCAGACTTTCTAATGTTGGTGTAACTTTTCAACGAGCGATGGATATTGATTTCTAAGGATTGATCAACCAGATTATCCTCATATATTTGGATGACCTAATGGTCCTCTCAAAATCAAAAGATGATCATTTTGATCATCTGGAAAAGGTTTTCCAAAAATGCCAACAGTTTGGGATTTCTTTGAATCCAAAAAAATGTGTTTTCAGAGTACCTTAGGGTAAGCTCCTTGGATTTGTAGTATTGAAGGAGGGAATAGCAATAGACCTCGAAAGGGTCAGGTCTATAATGGAATTACCCTTGCTAGTAAACCAAAAGGGACTATAATCTTTTCTAGGAAAGATCAATTTTGTGAGTAGATTCATATTAGATTTTGTAGGAATTGTGAGACCAATCACCCTGATGCTTAAGAAGAACCTACTTTTTAGATGGGCTCTAGAAGGTAAGGTAGGTTTCGAGTAGCTAAAGGTAGCCCTCTCTAAAGCCCTAATGCTAGTTAATCTATATTTTTTTGAAGGCTTTCTACTCTTTGTGTACAATGGCCAACATAGTATAGCTTCTATGCTCACTCAAAAGTGTAGCAAAGACAATGGAGCACATCGTATCACTTTCCATTCAAGGAACCTGAAAGGCTATGAAGCTAGTTATAACTTTGTAGAGAAGTAGGCCTTTTCCATTTTCAATAGTTTAAATAAATTATGACACTTGGTGTCGGCTAACAAGATCACTATTCTCATAGCACATCCTAATGTGTTGGAATACATCATAGAGGGATAGATAACAAAAAAAGGGAAAATTGGATCACCAAGATCCTAGAATATTATTTGGATATTAGACCAACCAAGTTGGTTCAAGGAAGAGGTTTGTGTGAGTACATTGCATAGGAATCAAAGCCCGAAGCAAACAAGGAGACTGATCAAGTCTATTTGAACCAATTCGAGTCAGAAGAGTCTTGGGTGGTTGATCAGACACAATATATGCATAAGGGATATTACCCAACCAGTTTTTAGCTTCATACAAGAAGATACTATTGACTACAAGGCACCAGGTATGTATTAATTGAGGGTGTACTATTTCAGATAAATTATGATGGTGTACTAATTTGATGTCTCGACAAGCTACAAGTGGAAAGAGTTCTCAATGAATTCCATCACAGTCCTAAGGGTGGACATTTCTCTACCAAGACTACTGCCTTAAAAATCATGTGAGTAGGATATTATTGGCCCTCTATGTTTTTTGAAGCACATCATTTGGTGCAAAAGTGTACCCAGCCAATATTTTGTTGGAAAAAGAAAGAATATAGCTATACCCCTAAGCCTAGTTATAACTGAGGAACCCTTTGCTCAATGGGGTCTAGATTTTATCAGAATGATAAATCCTATTTCCAGTGGTGGACATAAGTGGATCCTCACAACAACTGACTACTTCACAAGGTGGATAGAGGTCGTAGCCCTAAAAAGTACCATAGAAGAGGAAATTGTTAATTTCCTAGAAGAGCTAGTAGCCAGGTTTGGCCCACCCAAGACCATCATATCTAACAATGCCTAACCCTTTGTAGGATCAAGAATGTCATATTTTTCTATTAGACATGGGATTTTCCTCAAAACTTCATCAAATTACTACCCATAAGGGAACGGGTTAGCAAAATCAACCAACAAAAACCTAATTAGGTTAATCAATCATATTGGGTCAAAATGACAAAGGGATTGGTACAAAAACTTGTGAGCTACTTTGTGGGAAGATCAAATTACTCCCAAGCAAATTATGAAGACTTCCCCTAATGAACTGGTGTATAGAAAGGAGGTAGTGATACTTATCTCCATAGAGATCCATGCCTTACAACTACTAAAAGCCTTGGAAATTGAGGAAAGTAGCATAATGGAAGTACGGCTAGTAGAGCTCCTCAAGCTAGAAGTAGACAGAGAAAAGGCCTATGACTCCATGATAAACCACCAACAAACAATTAAGTGCTGGTTTGACAAAAAAACTTCTAACCCAGAATTCAAAGAAGAAAGCTTAGTGCTAAAGTATGACAAGTGCATTGCAAAACTAGGGCAACACACAAACTTTGAAGTGACCTTTCCAAATTAACGCATGCAAGGAAAGGAATACATATGAACTTGAAGATATGGAGAGAAATGTTTTAGATATATCAGTGAACAGTATTGTTCTGAAGTTATTCCATTAAAATATGTAGTTCTTTAAAAAAATTAATAGTTATGTACCATATATATATTTTTGTAAATACCATTTAATTTTGAGAATAAGCCATCTGAAAAGAACACTGAAGAAATAAAAAGCTTTATTATATTATATTCATTAAAAAATTTACAATATAATGCATGGCTCGAGGCTCAGATTTAAATGTGAGGCTCTCTTAGGAAAACCCAAAAAAGGGTAGCAAGAAAAATGAAGCAAAAGGGAGGCAACAAGCAAAAAAAAGTAAAGCTAAGCCTCCAGCTATTGACAAAGAAGAAAAAAGGGCTTGTCATTAGGTTCTTCTTCTTCTTCTTCTTCTTCTTATTTATCTTTAGGTTGCAAAAAGAGGCCAAAAACACAATGCACGTGGACCAAACAATGCAGACCGAGGGTCTAGTTGCCGTGAATCTACACTAGGAAGTCAAAGTGCTTCCTCTAGGCGAGTCTCAAAATGTGCTCCACCCCGTAATCTCATAGTAGAAAAGTGGCCATTGGCTAAGAAGAGTAGCATTGTGTCTCAATGTCCATAGTGTGAAAGTCAGAGAGGAAGGGAAACTAGGGTATGTCTATTCCAAAGTCCATGTGCCTATGAAGACCCATGGTGCTCGGTATGCCAACGCTGGGGATAGCCACTTGCACTACCTCACCAAGCCCCTCCATTAGTGAAGTGTTGAACATCTAGTGGTAGAACTTAATTATCATGGGCTTGGACACATTTAGGTCCAACAGTGAGGCCATGAAGCAAGAAAGCATGTTGCAGTTGCTTCAGAGTTGGTTTTTATTGTTGATAAAGTTTGTGTCGACTACCCACCTAAACACAACCATGATGAGGCGATCACATTTATTCATCAGGTGCTTAATTCAGTCACTAGTGACCTCTCCCACAAAGCAGTATTGTGGCCTCTGTGGGAGGAGCCGAATGAGAGTGCCTAAGTAGCAAACATTTTGATAAGCAGTGAAAGATGGCAGAATGAGGATAAGTAGAGAGCTTGCTAAACTTAAGAGACTATTTTTGAATGAATGTTTCAAAAGGTGGAATAGCTATATATAGAAAGGTGAGCTGGTGAACTTAACCAACGAAAAGTCCATTTTTGGTTAGATGATAAAGGGAAATTTTGAAGGAAAAACAAAGAAAGACAGGTAAATCATATCGAGAATCTGATAGAATACCTTGAGAAATAAATTTGGGTGTTGGGAGTAAATGCTCTTGTATGTCGATCATCGACATGTGTCTTTCACCCTCATCAACACCAACTAGCTTATTAATGAGAAAATACATGGATTAATGTGCTAAATCTCTAACAAATTTATATGCACTTCTTTTCAAGAGTACCTTGTATCACCTCAACATGTTTTACATAGCAAAAAGAATGCTTTTCAAGGTAATGAGTTTATTTGATAAAAAGATGGTGGAGGGAATGTACTAATTCCATTGTCATGGCATTTTTGGCATTCTTGAGGGATATAGATCTCCAATCCACACATATCACCTTAGTGCTAGCATTTAATGGTCCATCGGTAGTGGCGTAGCCTTAACTTCATGTATGAGTGAGAGAAGTAATTTCACTTAAAAGTAGATTTCTCCTAAGAAGCAAAAGACAAGTGGTTGTTATCTCTAGAGAAGCTCTCTGCAACTTTCTTGTACAACCATGGCAGAAGCATCGACCTCTGGTAGACAAGTCATAGCTTCAAATAGAAGACCTGGTTATACCAATGTTTTTGGGCAAAAATTGTTTGCCAATGCTCCAACAGTTCTAGAAGAGTAGCCTTTTGAGCACTATAGAAAAGTCCAACCTATACATCAAAAGAGATGTATTGCAAGACATCGCTGATAATTTTTTCAACCCTTAATTATCAGCTAACCCTAAAAATCTTAGGGAAGACACATTTCAGAGGGTGATGGAGCATGAATCATCAGAGGGTTTTGCATTTCAGCTTTGGAATTGTGGCCTGCCATAGTTAATGCTACCTATCATGCATCCATACCCGGAGGTGGTTGACACATGTGCAAAGTAGTTTAATAGAAGTACAAAGGCCATTAAGGGCTGACGAGTCAAGATTACCATTTCTACCAAAGCCATATGGGATATGTTGTGTATCCCTATGAGTTGCGGTGCTGAGATTTTTGATGAGGAATGGATGGATGTCCTAGGAGAGGAAATATTAAAGAAAATAATTTTTTATGAAGATTAGACCAAGGAAAGGCCATGAAGAGGGTAGATTCGTTGGCCTCTTTCTTGCAAGAAGTTTAAGAAGGACACATAGTTCGTGTTCTCAATGTTGGCCTAGGCCTTAATGATGATGAAGAGGTTAACCCTTTCTATTTTTCCCTAGCTCTTGTTCTCAAAAGGGAAAAGTTATAGAGGTACTATGATTTTGTTGAGTTAATAGTTGGGAACATGAGGGAGTAGTTGAAGAACTACAATACTGAGTCCAAATTTAAGTATTCTTCTGTTCTAGCTCATTTTCTTTTACATCAAAATTTTGAGTGGCTAGGTAGGAATGTACCAATATCTAGGCTAGATGAAAGGGGTTGTATCCAACTAGTTTCTATATGGATCCCTGTGCTTTCAAGGAAAGGGGATTATTATCGGTTTATAGACAATTTTATGAGGCTAGTACTCTAGGATTTGTTGCCTCATCCCATTGGTTGTTTTTCTGAAGAGGTTATGGAATGGATAAGAGATCCACCAAACCCACTGAATTATTTCTTGGGTGAGGATTTCACATTCATCAGATTTCATGGTTTTCCTGGGGAGGCATTCTGACTCCCTAGATTTGTAACAAACAGGGGACCTTTGCATTGGAGGCATGCCATTAGGTAACCGTCATCAACAAGATTTATGGTGCTAGGAGGAACAAAACAAAGCTCTATGACCTTCCTCTCATGATTGCTAAGAGTCAGGTAATACTAACTAAATGGAAGGTAGAGGACGAGATCACAAATTTCTAGGCATTTTTAGGTTTGGTCCTCATTTGTGACAAGTGGAATTATAACTCGAATGAGATTTATAGTTTTTAAGGAATGAGGTTCAGGATTATTTCCACAAAGGGAGAAACATGGGTTGGGAGAGCATGGAGATATACATTGACCTAGCTTGCATTCTAGAAGAGCGGCCAAAATGGTTAAGTTTCTATGAGCCGCAAGAAGAGTATTAGAGGAATCTTTCGATGGGAAGATCTCTCAATGCGTAGCTGAAGCACAAGGGATGGTCGAAAAGGAAAAAGGAAGATTTTTGTAGATTCTAATAGGAGATGAGGTGTCCAGGTGCCCTGTTTGGTAACTTTCAACCACTTGATGATGAATTCAAAGAATTATATGATAAATAGGCTGATTTCAACAATAGTAATCCTAAAACAGGCCATGTGATTGATGAGGAACAAGTTCAACCTCAGGTTACTAGACCTCGAGAACCTGAAAGTTAGAGAGACTTGAGGAAAAGGGATTCACAAGATCCGTCTACCTCCAACACCTGAAGTAAAGGTAAAAGGACCTGATTGTCTCCAAGAGGATCCCTAGTTGCCGCTGAAGGCCAAGTTTCAGAAGGATTAGATGCTAGAGGATTGAAACGTGTTATTTTGGTCATACAAAGCAAAGAAGGATTCAAGATCTGGGTGCCCCTAATGTACTGGTCCGATAAGAAGAAGTAGAGTCCACCTTGGAAAAGGTTTTGACCACTATGACTCAGGTAAGTTTCACCCCCTTCTTCTTCCTATTTTTGCATCGTTGGTCAATCCTTTTCCTCCTCTTGTGTAAAGAAATCATCCACCCTCAGACCCCGAGATGGTAATCATGAATGTAACCCCTACCATTTTCAATGAATCTGCTAAAACCACCTCACATGCTAAAGGAGTTCCATTCGCTGTGGCCACTTTTGTGTCTTTAATCACCCTATCAAGGGCCCCCATTGAAAAAAATGATATCACTGCTTTACCCGTCACTCCCAGTCCATCTACTTCTGGGAAGGAACCTCTCCATTAGCCTATTTTTGTGTTCACCCCTACTAGTTTTTCCCTTGCTCAATTTGGTGTCCCTCCTTTTTCCATGATTATATTTCCTTTTGTGTCTCCTCATGCTCATACATCTAAAGTTTCCCCTACCGTCACCCTTTTTGGACTATGCCCTGGTGCTTCCATTGCAGCACAAAGTGTCAATGTCCCTTAGACTCTTTAGGGTCATTTTAATACTACCAAGCAAGCTTGAAATGCCATGAAGTAGAAAATATTGTTGAAGAATGTCAAGAAGCCCACCACAAAGAAGATTGAAGCTTGCTTTAATGAGGAGTAGAACTCTTTGCTCATTACTACCATGAAGCCACTCGTCACCAAGCCTAAAGGGAAAATACAAATGGAGGACTATGTCATTCATGCCGTAGGCTTGGATTTGAATGAAACCCGACCGCACAACAAAGTGGTCCTAGCCAAAGCAACTTAGAACATGGTATATGCTTGAGAGGCTGGACAAGAAATTAAAGAAGCATGAGGCAGAGTTGGCAAATGTAAAAGAAACAATAAGCAGACTATAGAATGAGATCCGAGCTAGAGAAGCTGAAGTAGCCCATGTAAAGAAAATTCAAGGCTATCAAGGAGATGTGTCTAAGCTACTTGCGGAAGCTCAGAGTGAATAGGTTCAACTTTGTGCTGAAATTAAAAATATGAAAAGAGAGCTAGATGATGCCTGATCCTAAGCTTCTAATGATCTTCGAAAGATCTAGGTGGAAGCAAAAGAGTCAAGATAGGAAGTAAAAAGAGTAAGTTCAGAGTTGGCAACCATCCTTTGGGAGAAAAATCAAATGGAAGAGAGCAAAAGGGCAAGAGAGGCCCAATTTAACCAAGAGTTAGCCATTGCAAGAGCATCTGGAGCCCTCCTGATAATGAAGAGGTTGATATCTGTGCAATGGGAGTAGATCACAACTGGTATTACCATTCTTGGTATTGCTTTGCAATTTCTAAGGGATGTTCTAGAGTTGAATGCCAAGGTTGGTCTGATCTCTGATCACTTCATGTAGAAATGTTCATCCTAAGTGGCAGATTCACAAAGTTTCATTTCTAAGTTGTGCATCGCCACTGAACAGGTCCTGGAGAGACTGGGGATTCCCAATCAGTGAGTCACCTCCATCAAAGCCAATGAGATCATCAACTGCCATAGGGTTGTGGAAAAGTGTAAAGAGTGCTAGATAGTGTTGAATAAATGAATCATCAAGATCAAGGACTTCAGCTTATGGCCTACCTCTTCTTCTTTCACTAGATGAAGATGCATTAGAAGTGGAGCAAGTCACTGATGCAATTCAACACAAAAGTTGGACCTCTATGAAACTCCCAAGTTCAAGTACAATTCCCACGTTGGATGATGCTGAGCATGAGGTCTATGGTCTTTCTTGACTCTCTTATCACCTAGGAGTGGTTTCTTCCAGATGGGGTTTCATCTCTTTTAAGGATATTTTTGATCTCAAGAAAGCGTATAGGCAGATGTGAAACCTCATCCTACCAACTGATGCAGACTGGGAGGCTCAACATGCTACTTTTTTCAAACTCCAAGAACAACCAGAGGCCTAGGTTTGTTCCTCTACAAGTGAAGTCCCCCTGTGAGTCGCCAAAAATATGAAGTATTTTTTCCTTAATCATTTTTATTTTTGGCTTGTATAATTTTTTCAGTTTTGAGTGTGCCTTTGCTCAAGTAGAGTTATCAGAAAGGTGTGCAATGTGCCATGTGGTGGTTGCACAACTTTCATCTTTTTTCTGCCTTTTAGGAGAGATTTTGGAACACGTGTTGGCTCGTTAGGGATTTTCAAGGGAGTTATATTCATGAGCTTGAAATCCTCCATATTTTTGACACACCACCTCTTTGTTGTGGGCAGATTGCATCTCCTATAGAGTGATATCTTTTTGGGAGTTTTTCGGAGCTGGCTAGCCTTTTTCTTTCTTTATTTTTTGGATAGAAGCTTTGAGTCAATGCCTCTGCGCGTGATGTGATCAGTTAATTGGACCTTTTTTCTAGGCTATTGTTTATAGGATTTGATTGTTTACAAACCTCTATCTTTGTTGAATATCTAAAAAACATCAATGTGGCAATTGATAATTGATGAGAAAAGATCATTGTGGCCTAACCAAAGATCTACGATCAGATTATGTGCCATTAACTATCAAACACATGGAAACATTGAATTCTATGTTGAGGCCATGTTTTATTTTTTTGCAGCTATATAAGGAGGGCGATGATACAATGAGGGGTTGGAATTTCAAGTTTTAGTTTCCTTGGATAAGGAAAGTTTCTTTAGTTTTCTTAAGATATAGAATTACTTTTAGAAGCACAATTGCAGAGCTACTTGTCTCTGGCATGCTATATATTTTAAGGTTTAAACTATTATCGGATGGACATCCAACCTTTTTTTTAAAGTTCATTTGATATTTAAAGCATGAACTATTAAGGAGAAAATGTTGAACTTGTGCATGTATGCCCTTTTCAAGCTTTCTTTCTTAATACTATCATTTTGAATAAAACATTGTCTTGCAAGTTGAATCTAAATAGTTTAAGTAGCTAATTTCCATGTTGTATGCTAATATGGTAGAATAGTGACTTGTGAAAATTGGATTATGTCATATGACTTCTCGGCTTTTCTAAGGAGTTATTGTTTTAAATACTATACTATGTCATATTAGGAGAGAGAGATTATGTAGTTTCTGAATGTTCTCCATGTTACCCTTAGAAATCTTTATGTTTGATCAGATCTTAATGAACACTACTTGCAGGAAGATTTGAAAGTCTACATTGTGCTTGATTGTTAGCCTTTGCTATTCGTTCTCTTTCGAACAATGAATGGTTGTGGCATTCTATGTCTAATTATATCAATCATAGAAATGGTTGGGTTTGAAATGCTGTAAAAAGTGTTGGCATATCACCCTTTTTATGTTTTATATTTATATTTCTTTCTACCCTTTACTCCAAACCCCCAAAGAAGAGACAAATTTCTATAAAAATCACAGAGGTATTCACTGAGGCACAAATTGATCCTCTACTCACTAAATTTCCCATAAGACTATCAGAGAGGTGCAAGCTTTGATGATCAACAGTCTCATTAAAACAACTAACCACTAATCTCTCTCTTCAAGGAGATCCTCCATTTTTAGTTTCCACATCTCATAACCAGATCCATTGAATCTTTCAATATCTAGATGAGAAGTAGAACTCATTGTAACACACTTATTTTACAAATCTGCAATAACACAATAGTAAAATCTCCCACTACAACCAAAAACCTTCAAACTTTTAAGAGAAAGGCACATCCCAAACCCTAACCAACCATTAGCTTTGATACCAAATGTTGAAAATGAAGGTAATATTGTGGCTTAAAATTTGTAAAACTATGAGACTATAGATATAATTAAGTTTTCTTTGTCACAATTCTTTGTGTATGATTAATCTATTTAGATCAATTTTACCAATTGTAGAAAGAGACAAAATATTGTAGAAGAATGAGACAAGGAGATAGAAGTGGTACATCATATACGTGGAGAAACCCTTTTGGGAAAAAAACTCCACTAGAATCAATAGTGCTTGTATTATTTAACCTTAGAACTAGATTACAATAATACTTTATCAATCCTTGATTGATATGCTTCCTTGCCTTCAACAATCATTCTTCAAAACTTGCAATAAACTCTCATAGAACTCTCATACACTTGCTGCAATTTAATAGACAATAATATGAGCATGTAAAAATCATACGAGTTGTACAATACAAGAGCATAAAGCTTCTCACAAAAATATTTGCCTAGATTGGGAAATTAGAGTTCCACAATGTAATCTAAAGTCAAACCAAAGTCTTCCTCAATTTAGGCACCCCAAACTAAACGCTTAACTGAACTTTGGTCAAGAAGATATCATGCAAACTTCACCTCAAAGTTGGCACCAAAGAATGGGCCCACTTGACTGAGCCTTGTAAATATCTTCTCATGCAAAAGGTGTTAACTAAAAGATGCCAACTTGGGGACCCAAGGTGGTCCCAAGTCAATCTTATTTAACTAAAACATATCTCTCCACCAATTCATGCAAACATTACGCATGATTGATCATCCCTACTTAACTGAAAGTATCCACCTATTATCTATCATGGAACTGAATTTATTAGTCATGCAACTCAAGTCAACTCAAGTCAATGAGCATTCAACTCAAAATAGCTACATGCAACTGAAGATAATTGAACCATAACTAAACTGAACTGAACTGAACTGGAATGAACTGAACTGAACTAATACTAAACTAATAGTTCCAATCCACTCATGTAACTATCAATTCCTAATTTGTAGGATCAAAACATGCATTACTGAAGTGTTATCAATCCTCCAAATAGTTAACTAAAGCAAGGTGGGTTCCACCTTCCATGTGGGTGCCACATGTGCTCCTATCTTGTAGGAGCTCTTCTTGGATGTCCTCACATGTTCCTATCATTTAGGAATAATCATAAATGCCAATTTACATGTTCATTTCATTCAAATTTAATCTCTTTCTAATCCTAGTGTTGGCTTTGAACACTTTCCAATGACTTAGGAGATACATGAAATATGTTTAGGATTGTAATTAAATGGCATCCTATTCCCAACATCTCTTTGTCCCTTTCTCTATCTCTCTATATTTCACTATGTCTCCCCTTAAGCTCTAGACCTATATCTCTCCACTTGTATCTCCCTCCCTCTCTTTTGCCTCTTTAGAAATCTCCCTCTCAATATATTGAGCTCTAGAATTATCTATCTACCTCTCCATCCCTCCCTCCTTCCCTCTCTATTTCTCTCTTTAGACATATCTTTCTCACTGTCTGTCTCCTTGATCTATAGACTTATCTCTCTACCTCTCTCTCCCTCCTTCCTTCCCTCTCTTTTTGTACCTCTTTAGACCTCTATCTTTCTCTCTAGACCTCTCTCTCTACCTCTTTCTCCATCCATCCTTCCCTCTCTACTTAAATCAATCTCAACACGTTCCCTATTCCTCTATCTATCTCTCTATATCTCTCCCTCTCACTTCTTGCTCTCTCTATACCTACCTCTCCCTCCCTCCATCCCTCCCTATCTCTCTACCTCATCCTCTATTTCCTCTCTCTTTGTCCCTCTTTATGCCTCTTTGTATTTTAGTAAACCCAATAAATCCTATACAACCTAATCTTCTTATATGGTTTCTTATTCATATTCGGGTTTCTTACATCTATAATTTAAAGATATTTATATCTCAATCTTATATTAAAAAATCTTTGCATTCTTTATTAATTTTATATTGTTACATCTTTCTCTATTATCTTGATTGTGAAATAAATTTTACTTGTATCGTACCCATCCTTGGAAAGCACATTAGTGTTAGGTAAACCCACAAAAGTGGTTTACAATTTTAATGAGGAAGGAAAACTTGTAAAAATGACCCCATGCCAAAAATTTTCATTTTGGGGGTTTGAACGAACTAGTTGGTTCACATGAACCAAAAAAGGGTTTGCTAGAACCAAGGTTCAAGTGGACCCATTTAATGCATGTATGGACCAATCAACCAAAAAAAAATATGGAAACCCCTTTATGGAAGGGGGTTCAAATGAACCTTGGTTCACTTGAACCCCCTAGTTTGAGTGAATCCCCCCTTTCCCTAATTTTTGACCTTGTTCACACAAAAAATCAAAATTTTTGCACTTCAGAGCTCGGGATGAAGATGAAAATGGTAGATACTTCACAACCCAACTGGAATTAGGTAGTCCTCAGAATGAGCTATCCAACAAATATAATTTTAATTTGTTTTGGTTTTATTATGTATTTGTTTTTTTAGTTTTATTAAACGTAGGTTTTTCACCAAACATCAAGCTCTTTGTTCTACACATGTGGAAAAATAGCAGATTATCAAAATTTCTTTTTGAAAAATATGAGTGCACCAGATATTGAAGTCCTTGATCCAACAAAATAAAAATAAAAATTGATACATACAAAAAATTTTGTGTTATACAGTCACACTATGTCTGAATTGTAATTGGTTTGACTTTGAAACTTGATTAAAGAAAAAATATTTGATAAAAAACTATCTAACAAAGTGGAAGCACTAGATATCAGAGTTAAAAATATAAATTTGAAAGAATTATATTTTTATCCTTCATGGAAAAAAGTTATGCATTATACGGTGAGCATCACTTTTTAAAAATGTTGTTTTCTAAAAAAAAACTAGTTTTTGAGGGAGATGGAAAAAGAAGTACAATTTGATTCCAAAATTTTTGAAAAAAATATATTTAGAATCTATAGATAAAATTTCACGAAACTATAGTTTGCATCATCTTCAAATTCCTCACGATTTAACCACTATATGTGCCTGAAAGTGAATATTTAGTTAAAAAAAATATTTTAGTTTCTAGTTTGGCTAAAAATTGTAAACCACTATTATGGGATCACCTTGTTTCATTTTCACTTTTGCTACATCATTGATATTTCCATGTTTTAATATATAAGTGTACCTTTTGGATTTATTTTTCATCTCTCCCTCTCCCTCTCCCTCTCCCTCTCCCTCTCCCTCTCCCTCTCCCTCTCCCTATCTCTCTACCTACCTCTCTCAATTTATCTTCCTGTCTATCTTTCCCAACTCATATCTATCTTTAGATATCCCTCCCTCTCTCCTTCTCTCTTTCCCTCTCCCTATCACTCATATAGAGAGTAGAGAGGGAAGGTAAGAGGTAGAGAGGAGAGAGAGATAAGAGATATCTAAAGGGATAGAGAGGGGGAATGAGGGAGGATGGGGTGAGGGTAGGTAAAGAGAAATAGAGAAGCAGAGAGGGAGGGAGGA
>VDFB02146028.1:209224-225052 GCA_007258455.2 Sequoia sempervirens | reverse complement strand
AAGACCAAAAATTTCCCAAGCAGTGGGAGTCCTTAGTTGATTCATGGCTAATCTTGGATAAGTATATTAAGATGCAGAAAAAAGAGTATTTAGATATTTGTGGGCTACTTCTAAGTATTCCTTATGTTATCATGGAAATCCTACAGTATCTTTTCATTCAGTTTGTATTTGCCGATTCATGGATTCAAATTGGCATGTGACATTGACAGTATAAGATCAACCAATGCCTATGTGTTTACTATGTTTGGTGGTGCTATCAATTGGATGAGTAATAGACAATCTATAGTCACCTTGTCCACTACAAAAGAAAATTACATGGAATCTACTCATGCTTGTAAGAAATCCATTTGGCTTTGAAGATTGTGTTCAAATGTTGGGCTTGATGTAGGGATGATTACTATTTGTAGTGGCAGTAAGAGTGCTATTTGATTAGCAAAGAATCCTACCTTCAATGTTAGGAAAGAACATATTGATGTTCAATTCCATTTTGTTTGTGGCATGGTGGAATATGGTAAGGTGCATATTGAAAAAGTTGCTACTTTGACAAATATTTTAGATTCCTTTACAAAGTTAGTGAGCATAGAGAAGTTCATATGGTGTTCGGAGTCTATGGGCCTTTAAGCCCCTTGAAGTTGATTACCTAATTAGATTGGCTCTTGAAAGGTGTTTGAAAAGTGTGAGAGTGTTGGAAATTAAGGTGTCTCAACCTTTTCAATTTCCTAGCATTTAAATATTAATTTATTAATGCTTATGGTATAATTTCTTGCGCATATTAATTTTTCATCTAATATGATTTGGCACGGTGATTTGTCAACATATTGGGAGGTGACATGGGATGTGACATGGATGTTGTGGTCCCCACAAGACAATGTAGGTTTCCCACTTTGGGAAGACATTCTTTGACATGTGTTGACATCTTTGAAGGATTTTATGATGATCTTATGATGGATTCTTATGAAGATCTTATGATGGATTCATATGAGGATCTTATGATGTGTAAGACCCAGATTCTATGACATGTTGGATAAGTACTGGAAGGCATATTTACATGGGGAAAGTGGGTGCCCAAGTTTGACCTATGATAGGTTGTAAGAGAAAGTAAGAGGTATCTTCTATTTTTAGTCAATTATGACATATTCTCTTTGTTGCAAGATGGTGTGTCCCTTGGTATTCCTTCTCCAACATGGTGCTTGGGTTTGTGACATGGCTTAATTGCCTCCTGTGGATCTTACATAAATCTAGCACTTATATCAGGCATTGGAAGGTTGATCTTTTGCTGCAACGACAACCACAAAAGTAAATAATTGTATTAGAGTTGAGGTCATGGGTTCAAACCCTCATTGAGTTAGGGATTGTTGGAAGATGGTGTGTCCCTTGGTCTTCCTTTTCCAACAAAGTGCTTGGGTTTGTGACATGGCTTAACTGGCTTCTGTGGATCTTACATAAATCTACCAGTTGTCTTGGGAATCAAGATAGGTCGATCTTTTGGTGCAGTGACAACCACCAATGTAACACTCTTACAGTTGTAAGGGTTGTCATATATGACATATTCTATGACATTATAAGGAATCTATCATACCTATTAGGGGAAAATTTGGGGTTTCAAGCATGGAGGCATGTAAAGGGGTAAGGAATCATTGGAAAGTGTCACAAAAGGAAACTATGGGTTGGAAAAATGTTCCATATGGATTTGGATTCCCACTTATTGTAGCTTGCTCTAGAAGCTACTTTCATACTTGTATTCTCTATATATTAGATGCCTTGGAGTGGGTTTACTATGTTTTATTTGTAGGTATCATTATGTTGTTGACATAGCACTAGAAATAAACATTTGTCTACTCCTGGAAGAACTTGCATTACAAGTGTGTTGTAATATGTATTGATTAGATAATACATTATGTAGGTTTTGGAGTGTGGGGTTTTGCACTCGAAAGGTTTTTTCCCATGTATATCTTGTGAACTGTGAGTTTTTAATACTTGCATGTGTTATTATTTCATTAATCTTCCTATTATGCATCTCTCTTTGTAATGGTAAAGAAATTAAAATTGTAGATATCTCCTCTTAGATTAGCATTAGGAAGCGTTTCTATGTACCTTGCTTCCTTTTAGTTTTATGCTTCAAACTAGCAATGTTCCCTCCAAAGGTAGTTTTAAGGAAATCAAACATTAATTTTGGACTCAATACAAATATTCCATCCAAAATGAATATTCTAATAGAATTGCATCAAATGACATCATGTTGATATTAATAAGGGAATTCCCCTCAACTTCTACCCCTTCTTCATTTGAGTTTTGATTTTGGCAGAAAACTTTAGAGGGTTTATTTTGGGTCATATTGGTTCCTTTTTTCAAGAATTTGTTTTTTATCAAGGATAAATTTTCAAGATCTTCATATTGGTGCAAATGGTTTCATATTTTGGTTATTTATTTTATATAAATTAAATATTTTAATAGGTGATGTTGAGTATTTCATTTTTTGGGAACTTTTGGGGCTATATTTGAGCTCATAAAATAAAATTTATGTATATGTTTTGAAAGTTCATAATTTTTCATGTACCTTTTTTACAAAATAATAGTTACATAAGGATTAAGTTTAATGAAAATAATCCTAAATAACATTTATAAGAACCTAAATTATAAGTATTTATCCTTATAAAATAAATTATAAGGGCTAACATATAAAATTTATCTTTCTAATAAATTATTTTTTTATTAGTACCAAAAGGTTATATGGTGAAAGGTTGTGACTTATTTACCAAATCTATAGATTTATTTAAATATAAGAAATCATAAAGAATATGGTCAATATAGATTATACATTTATATGTACTTGAGGCAAGACTACATGAGAGGTATATTAATGCATTGTCTATGCATGCGATGCATCATGTAAAGAATAGGAGGGAGAAGATACTATAATATCTAGGTTCATTTTATGTTTATTTTATATAAATTGTATTATAAATTCCGTCAATAGTTTATGGTGCTTTATGGCAGTTTTGACCTAAAAGGGTTTTATCCACATACATGTATTGTGTATTATATTATCTCTTTTTATTCTACAACTCTCATTTTATTATTTTGTATGTTATATGTAATGATTAATAACTTAAAGATCCTAATTCTTAATATGGTATTAGAGCATTTTAGGTACGAAAATTATTTTTACAACATACATGTAATTGATGCCCAAAGAAAAAAATAAATTATCTTTGTCAAACATGTAATGTTGTAGCAATATCAAAGCCATCTATATTACCACTTATTTATCTATTAGCCTAAAAAAATAGTATGGTGCATTTTTTCCTTTAAATTTGTGTTTAAAGAGAGGCCTTGACCCCTTTTTTCCAATCTAGGTACTACAATAATTCTTAGTCACCTCCACTTACCACTTAATAAATCATTGTTTTCCCATATAAATTATTCTAATGGATATATTCTTTAGATTTTCCTTTTATTTGTATCAGAGTCCTAATTTTTTTATATTACTCTTAATAGATATTCTTACGCATTTGAGTCTTACTTTTGACATCCTACAAAGAAATTAGAATCTAAACCTCATACTTTTTTCAATATTTAACACCTCATCTGATTTATTTATATTGAAAATAAAGTCCAATATTTTTTCACTGCTTTGATCCTTTGCACTAGGATTTTAACTTGTTGAGATTCACTCTTTATTTACCCTTTAGGTGATGATAATTATTTTATGGGTCCAATATTATCTTTTCCCTTCTTGATTTCTAGGTTTGCCATAATTTTTGATGGATTTGTTATGTTTTGGTTCCCTTTATGATTCACATTTTTGAATTTCCCTTTGAAAGATCATGAGATTCAAATTATTTTTGAGTGGAAAAGTTTAAATAAGCACCATTTGATGCTCTTTTAGATTATGATCTACATAATTATTTATATATTATCATGGAAAGGTAGGGGTTTGTGTCATTGGTTAAAATTACTAGAAGTGGTAATTGGTGAGTTTCACTATACAAGAAGGAAAATAAAAATTAAAGGTTTAGTTGCATCATTATTCAACATTGAAGACCCCCTCGTGACAATGACATCATAGTGCACTACCATGCATGGTTTCAAGATTGTTAGGGTGGTGTTTCATTGGTCACAATGAGTCTTAGAGTTGTCAAGGGGGTCCCTTTTCTCTAAATGTTTCTAATAATTCTAGCATTAGTTATAGATGCCTTCTCACATGTGGCAATATAAGTGTGGTGTTTGGGACCATCACATAGGGTTTTTGATAGTGTTATTTCATCTTATGAGCACACCTACCATTACAATGAGGTCTTGACCAACTAGGGATTGAAACATCAACCAAATGTTATTGTCAAAGCTACCATAAAGCCACCACTTCAACAAAGTATAAAACCTATTTATCAACATAAATTGTACTAGAGAAAATAAGATTTAAGAGAACTGCTATAGATCAACAAACATACATTGAATACCTAGTTGTTAAGCATCATAGAATTATATGGAATTCATTGAAAGAATTAAATGATTATCATTTAAATAAAACATAAAATGTGGTCATGTAATTGTTTGTGCCATACAAGAATAATGGTTGAGCCAAGGATTAATGGAAAACATAGAAGATTT
Source organism: Sequoia sempervirens (assembly GCA_007258455.2). NCBI lineage: Eukaryota > Viridiplantae > Streptophyta > Pinopsida > Cupressales > Cupressaceae > Sequoia > Sequoia sempervirens. The sequence goes on along the minus strand of VDFB02146028.1, from coordinate 220,441 downwards.
CCATGAATTGAATTTCAAATCTAAATTGAAGCATGAAGACTACACACATAACACAAGGGTATAATAAACACATAGAAGCCAATTTCAAAACTGATATGTTAATCATAATAAGGCTAATTTGATTAATATCAATTAAACTAGGACATAAGAGGTCATGGATTTCAAATAGCTCCATATACTATAAATTTCATAGGGCCAATTGAAAGGGACTAGAACATGCCATAGAAAAAATCCTAAATCCCAAAACGTAGACCCTAACTATGCATTTTTAAATCAATTATGTAGGTGTATTAGAGTAAAATAGAAACATAGATTCCATAAAAATTGATACTTTCTACCCAAATGCCAACATAAAATTATGTCACCTTCTCATATTTATGAATGAATTACATTTACTAACTAGATTCAATCATAAAAACATCAAAATTCCTCCAATCTACCTTAGGTGTGACACAACTATATGTTATATTTCAATATACAGTCACATCCAAAACTTATGTGGAAGTAAATTACTAAACAATTTGAAAAACATCTATAATCTTAAACTCAATGTAACCTAAAAATTGAATCAAGTTTAACTTTGAGTCAAATGTACAACGCAATCAAAACCAAATGGAAATTAAAGGATAAAAATTTCACTCATGTACAAAATTGACCATGATTAAAAAATAAACTCTAGTTGGATCTCTAGGTCAAATCCATAAGTGGGTTGGAATAGAAAACTTAAAGAAAACTATTCCCATAAAGTTATAAAGAATTATGATCAACATTTGGATGCAAGTCAATAATACAATTTAGTTAAAGGATCTTGAAATATAGATTCAAACTATGTCATTAATAAATCAAATACATTTACTATTTTATTTAAAAAGTTATTTTTGTTTTGCGCATGAGTTTTAATTTTACTTTTGAAAAAATCTTTTATTTTATTTTTAATTTGAAAAAATAATAAATACTATATATATTATATCTTACTTTTAAAATTCAATTTTATAATTCTAATTGTTTAAAAAATATATGTAAATTATATTATAATTTCTATGTGCAAAGTAATCATAATGCTACGTACATTGCTTTTCGGCGCAATTACAATGCATTTTCTTCTTTGTACAGTAGATCTTTGTCATGCTTCTCTTGTCCTCCTTTTCTAATGTTCTGCAAATTCTTGACCAACTTTAGAGAAATTGCTCCGCAACCGCCTCGGCTATGATTAAGATTGTTTCAATGCCGTGTCGTGTGTGACACATTTCTTACCGCCGGTTCCAACACGCTGTAATAATCGGCAATTACAATCCACTGAACATAACCCGGCCGCGCTGTATTTTCAGTTTAGATAACATGGCAATTACCTATGTTCATGCATGCCAGAATCACTCGACTGCTCCCTCACCCATGTTTTTGACTGAATGTGACTTATTTCTTACAATCACATGATTCATTGTTGCAGATTATAATTCTCAGTTGTATAGAAAAGCAGTTATATTTTCTAGCTAAAGATCGTAGTCTGAGAAATGTGTGAATTCAAGAAGGTACTGCAGGTTGTAGCAAACAACATAATTGTATCTCTCGTCATAGTAGTCACTGCTCTCTCTCTTATCGTTTTCTACTCTTATCTGCCCTCCTCTGATATTGATGATTATGGACAGAATTCCAGAGTCAATTTTGGGTTGAGCTTGCCTCCCGTCTCCCACCAGTGGGATAAGTTGATTCCAAATTGCTCTGAATTGGCAGGGAAGAGCAGCAATAGTAATAGGAATATTTCAGTGGAGCTTAATGGTGGAATTGCTGGATCCAAAGATGGAAGCAGTTCCCAAGAGTTTGAGAAAGTGACAGCGTTTGTTAATACCACCCAAAATTTGTCTCCCGGCAATGCATCAGTGATACAGGTAAAAGAAGCAGCAGCTGCTCAGGAAAGTAATCTTCCAAAGGAAGAAATAGAAGGTGGATTGGCAGATACAGAAATAGAAGCTGCCCAGATAACTGAATTTTTCCAATGTGACTTATATTCGGGAAAATGGGTGTATGATGAATCGTACCCTCTTTACCCTGCTGGAGAATGCCCCTATATGAGCGCAGATTTTAACTGTCAAGCCAATGGGCGTCAGGACTCAGACTATACAAAATGGAGATGGCAGCCTTCACACTGTCACCTTCCCAGGTTTGATATTTGATATGAATTGTCTTAATCTCAGTACTGTGCAGTTGGTTTAATCTTGTTAAAATGTGGCATAAATTAGGTTAAATGCCACGGACTTGCTGGAAAGAGTGAAGGGAAAGAGAGTGATGTTCGTTGGGGACTCCATCAATCGCAACCAGTGGGAATCCTTGCTATGCATTCTCAGTACTGTGGTGCCTCAAAATAGAAAATATTTTGGCCCTTCCAAAGATGGTGGCGCCACTTCTTTCGTAGCTCAGGCAAGCATTTTTTTAATTTCTTTTATAAATTAAATATGCTTATGGCTTAGATAAACCAGCTTTTTTAGTTACCCCCTCCCAGTGCCTTAATTGAAAATTTATAAAGCAGTCATGGCGGTTAATGTATGCAGGATTATAACTGTTCGTTTGAATTTTTCTGGGCACCCTTTTTGGTGGAACAAGGAAGCCTCAACAGTGGCAATAGCAGCAAGGAGATACTGAGACTGGATGCTATTGAAAAGCATGGAGCTTATTGGAGAGATGTGGATATCCTGATCTTCAATACAGCTCACTGGTGGACGCATGGAAATAAAGTGCAATTGTAAGTTGATAGTTATATATTTAAGAGATTAAGTTGATAGTTATATTGAAGTAGCCAATGAAAACATTTATTTGATTTCATATATAACAGAAGGGATTTCTATATGGAGGGTGACTATCTTCACCCGCAGTTAGATCCACTGGTCGCTTTCAATAGAGGGTTGGCTACATGGGCCAATTGGATAGATCAAAATATTGACCCAGCTAAAATCAAAGTGTTCTTCCGAGGATTTTCTCCCATGCATTTCAGGTAAACCAACCGAAGCTTTCTCTCCCCGTTTTAGGCAAGATGTATTGAGTAATTATTACAACTATTTATGTGAAGTAATTGAGTGTCGGCAATTATTGAATTACAGTTCAGAACAGTGGAAGAAGCCAAAGGGTCATAAGTGTAATTTTGAAAGGGACCCAATTCTTGAGGAATCATACCTAAATCCATACCCTGAAAGAATGAAAATGATGGAGGAGGTGCTGAGAAAGATGAAATTTCCTGTATCTTTCGTTAATATAACGAGGCTTTCAGATTTTCGCAAAGATGCACATCCATCTGTGTACACAATGAGAGAAGGAAAGAAGTTGACGACAAAGCAGCGGAATGATCCAGACAGCTTTGGTGATTGCAGCCATTGGTGTTTGCCAGGATTGCCTGACATTTGGAACGAGTTATTCTATGGGAAGCTACTCATGCTCTCCCAGATTGCCCTTTCTCATTGATTTTCACTCTCTACATTGGGTTCTTTTGCTTGTACACGTCTTCCATTGTTGATGATGATTCGGAGTTCTTTTGGTTTGTAATATTTGGAGTCAACGTATCCACTCTTTATGTTGGGTGTGCCTTCACATAAACAGTTGGTACATTACTTTGACACTTGCAATAGAAAATTAAAGATAAAAATTAAATATATTTTAATATATAATTATATCAGAATATATATGTGTGTTTATGTTTATGTTTTGACTATATATGTATTTTTATTTGTACAAGTAATAATTGTATTATAGAATTAAATATAGATATTATTCAATAATTTTTTAAATATATAGATAGTTTTAAATACAATTGTTTCATTCTATTGTATTATATAATAAGAGAAATAATAACTTATCATGAAGTTTTGATGATAGAAAAGAATTTTGCAATTCAAAATTTTAAAACATGGATGTCCCTCTCTTGATAATATAAATTGATACAATTAAATAATAGTTGAAAATACAAGATCCCTAAATAAAGTCACAATAAATACAAACTAGTAAAAGATCCAAGCAAATATTAGAAAACAAGAAAATTAAGAAGTTGTAAAGTACTTATATTTAAAGCTCTTATGTGAACTTTTCACAAGATAAATGGATTAGAATTAGATTCATCAATGAATGTGACCTTATAGTGAGTTTGCTAGAGTGGCTGAAAGTAAACAATAGGCTCATTTTTTTTGTTATTTTGAACATTCAAAGCCTAAAAGAAATGTATAGATTATTTTAAATTTTCCAACCAAAGTAGTTATCAAGTGTGCATCAAGCACAAGACATGCTAAACTCAAAGGAGAAATTCAACACAAAAGTCCCAAAAGAGTCCTACTTATCAAAGAAGCAAAAACTTATCAAAATTTGAAAAACCAAAAGCTTTGAACAAGAAAAGAGGCCCTCTGAGTGGAATAAAATGTTTGAATTTATACTTACTTTCTAAATGGACCAAATAAAGTTCCTACTAGAATTCAAAGAAAAGCATGTTGAAACATGGATGAGTTACTATGTAGGACTTAGGACCTAAATTTAGGATAATAAGGTATTGTCCCATAAGGTCATCAATTCCATGTGGACTTAACCCAATTCATTGATTTAAAAGCTCTAAAAAAAACCTAATCAACCAATAATATTATTGAAATAGATTTTGATAGGAGCCTCCACATGGTGGAGATTTTGACACACTAAGTTACTACGTCAATCGATTCCTCTCCTCACAACCCCACCTCTATGTGCTTGACATAGATGTTGAGGTCAACGTCTTCATGATCTCCTAAAAATATTCCTTATTATTTATAAAACACAACTAAATTGATCTATTAAAATAAATATAAGCATCCAAAAAAAGATCAAATATGTACATCTAAATCATATCTACATTTTCCCAAATTAAATCCATAGACATGTACGTTTGATCCTACAATTATAAAAATGGCTCACGATGATACATTAATCATTTTGATTTTTTTGAGAAAACTCACATGAGATATATAAAATTCCTTGTTTGATGGGGCCACTTCATCGTATAAACGCAAGCTTGTGTAAATGTTTAGATGGTGGAAAAAGGACACATCCCAAGAAAAAAATTAAACATAATTAAAAATTATGTGTAATTTTCCTTATTGGGTATTATCAAAGATAGACTAGAAAAATTGTTCATTAGTCCTTTCCTATATAGGTGGAGACTAATGCTTTTAGTTCAGTAAATGCAATTAATTTTCTCCTTGGAAACCACGCCAACAGAGAAGAAAAAATATTTCCTATGGTTTGTAATGCTTTGATTTTTCAAATCTAATTTTCACTATTTTCCTCTTTTAGCCGATTGGAAGTCATATTTTTGATGGGGTTTTTGGCTTTTTCATTTACAAATTCGAAGGGAAAAAACATTTGATGAATCAAAAGTGAGCAGAAAGATAAAAATTCATGGGTTTGTAATATTTTACTTTAGGGACAATGGACATGTCTTAGTAATGGGTTTGGAGTCCATTTCGAGGTTCCCTCATGTATGGAAGCATGTGTCAACGAAAACACCGAGATGCAGCTACAAGTATCTTAGATGTCCATTCAAATGTTGTCCATTGAATTCCAATTGTCTATCTACTTGTCTCTACCACAAATGACTCTAGCAACTTCTTTGGTATGTCATATTTTTCCTGGTTACATTCTCTTGGCCTTTGTTTGCTAAATCTATTGTAGAAAATTTATTTTTTGGGGCATAAAAAATCTATGTTTGTGCAATAGAATGACAATGGCAGAGGAGAAAGATGAAAAAAAGCAAACCAATGCTATCAAAGATGGATTTTGAGGAGCATTTTATTTTCCAGTGTCTATTCTATTATTAAATATTACTAAGTACTATTGTTTATACAAATATTTTACAGTTGGAAAGGTCACATCACCAACCCAATTCCATTGCTCAACTCATAGTAAAGCAATGATAACATGGAAATCATTAGATTGATACTTACCTTCCACTATTCCACATTTTATTTGATTAGATTAGCTCATTAGGTTAGATGTGTGTTAAAGGGAATGTAAATAGGTAACTGTTAGGAAATTAGGAAAAACCACTTTTGTTTGGTGAATGTGGGTATTGACATGTATTTTTCTATAGATGGGGTCTTCAAGCAAGGGCAAAGTAAACAACAATTGCATGCATCACATCTACAATTCCTGTGGTCAGTACTACAAATTACTACTTATGTTCATGCTTGAATCTCATTAATATACAATCAAATTGATATGAATTTACAATTAGAGTTAATGGGAGCATGGGCCATTCCTTGGGCAAGGGAAAATCTCAACTATGCTACTCAAGCACATACCATCTCTTTAGGTAAGTTGGACCTTGGTGTATATTGTTTTCTTTCTTTTCTTTCGTATTGGAATGTAATTTGAGTACACCTTATTAATGTGGATGTTATTTGGCGATGAATGCAATCACTAGAGTAGCTTACTTTATTGTAACATATAGGACTATTTTGGCCTATGTATGGAAAAACTCATTTGAAGAATTAGCAAGTGATGGATAACACTCCTCTTGAATTGCAAGAACAATTTTGTATATGTATTGTACATCCTATAGTCATGGTTGGTGATTATGGTATACAAGTGAACCTTCAAGAATTGTCAAATAATGCTTAGGATTTTAGAACGTATTGAAAAGGAAAAGCTTCCCATTTCTCTCAAAATAGGAAGATCGACGAAAAAAATTACTGTATACAACTAAAAATAGTCATCACCTTTCATCAATTAAATACTAGCTATTTGATTAATATTCCAATTGCGTATAAATAAATTCTTAATTTATTTATATTGTTCATTTTTTAAATTCCCCAAATCTAAAACATATTCTTCTAAATTAATTAAATAAACAAGGTTCCCTAAATTTGTTTTATTTAATTAATTTTCACTAAACCCAATTAGGAATTAGAGCACATTTCTACAACTTTTTGTGCCACCTCACCAAGGTCACATGAAAATAAATAACTCTAATTTTTAATTAGAATTATCTTAAACTCATTTCAAAAAGCACATGGCTCATTTCCTCCCACACTTCCACCAATTTTGGAGCACATGACTTATTCCTCCCACACTTCCACCAACTTTGGAGCACATTACTTATTCCTCCCACACTTCCACCAATTTTGGAAGCACATGGTTTTCTCTTCTCACACTTGAATCTTCCATCCAAATGGTATGTTTTCTATTGGTCAAGAGATTCTTCCATCCAAATGGCATGTTTCCTTTGGTCAAGGGAACAATATCTTGATTCTCTTCATCTTCACCATCTATTATTCTTGTTCAAATCTGGACTGTTGATTATTGCCACCTCACTATATGCTTGGAAAAGGCTATAAATACAACCCTTGGGCCTTTTATTTTGCATCCACATTTGAAGTAAAGTTATCATGCAGGTTCATCATTGGAGCTTGGAGCATTTTGGAGTCTTATACCTAGTCTTTACATCATGTTTTGCTTTGTATTTACATCTTAGCTTTAAATCTTGCTTCATAGTTGCATTTTATCATCCATCTTGCATCATAGTTGCATTTTAGAATAGTTCATTTTAATTTTGCATTTGAGCATATGTAGGATCATGTATAGAATCATATAAATCACTACCATAGTTTCCACCTTCGTTTGTCCATTTATCATAAACATCATCCTCCACTCATCATGTCATTCATCATCATTTTTTTCATATAGTTTCATGTAGGCATTTAGTTGGCTTGCATGTTGAATGTTATCTCGTTTCCTAAGTAGTTTTTAACAACCATTGTGCTCATAAAAATCTTAGGGCCAAATGGTTTAATAAATCCTTAGGAATAGATGACAATGAGACGTTCTTGAAAGATTCATTAAGATGCAATTTAGAATAGTTTACTTTGATTTGAATCTTTAATGTAAATCGTTTCATTAAGGTTTTTGTTGATACTAATTTTGCACATTTCACACCATGCATAAAATAGCACCCACTGTGGGGCCTTGCCCCATTTATTACTAACATGCTTGAAAATTTATGTTTACAGGTTTGAATGTGAGCCTTTTGGAGCCTCTTAGAGCCTCTTGCACCCGTTTTGTAGGCTCTTGGAGCCTCTTGGAGCCTTTTGCACCTATTTTGACACCTTTAGTCTTTGTTTTGGCTCCTTTTGTCTCTATTTTGGTGTCTTTTGCTTCCAAATTGGCACTTTTTGTCACTGTTTTAGCACTTTTATAGTCAATCTTAAAATGGTTGTATCTTGGTCATACAGAGGTATTTTTCGAAGCTTTTTTTTGAAATGGGGTATAATTTCATAAGCTATGCAATGGTCTAGGTTTTTTTCAATTTTTGTCTCTTTTTTGGCACATTTTTCATCATTCTGACACCTCCTATCTCCGTTTTGGTGCCTTTTGTCTCTATTTTGACACCTTTTACAGTTTCCAAAGGATAATAATTTGTGTTTTTGTTTTGCAGGTTTCCCAAAAAATGCTTGTCAAAAACATTCTTATCAAACTACTGACATATTGCAGGGGCCGGAAGTGATTTACTTGGTTTCCTTTTGGTTAAGATAGGAACATAGCTTAATTAAAAGGTTAACGAACATCATGTTTCCTTTTGGTTAAGTTAGGAACATATATTAATTAAAGGGTTAATGAAACCTACATATTTTGTGCTTGATGGATGGTAGGCATATGCTCTCCCCTTAATTGGGTGACCAAAAAGCTAGACCCTTTCACTTTTTTGTGCAAGTGTGAGTTGAGTTTATCAAATATGTTTTCTCTTTATTCATGTGGAATAAAGATTGATTGAAATATGGGTATAATTGCTTGCTTTTGTTTATCTTAGAGGGCCTACCTTGTGGGAAAAAGTAATCACCCAAGGGAATGACCCAACTAGTAACACGCTAAAGCCAAGCACATTTCCAGTTGGTATATAAGTGTGGATACTGGAACAAAGGACAGTATCATGAGGTTGCTCCAATGAGAAGGGAAGCAATGGTCTCTCACCACATGGATCAACCCCCACAAATGGAAAGTCCTTACTAAAACCCTTGTTGTAGTTTTTCCAAAACCTTTATCTATTCTTTGGTGTAGTCACGGTCATTGTGAAGGCATCCACATTCTCACAATTTTTAGTAAAGATGAAAAATATGCCATGGGAGATTCATTGGTATTAATGCTTGGCTTCCTTGAGAAGTGAATGTCATTGGCTGCCCTGAGAAGTGAATGTCATGGAGGGGAGCCAGTGGGCTCAAGCATCTAGTCATTTGCTAAGAATAAGTGTGGTTAGGGTAAAAATTGTGTGGAATCCAAAAGAATATAGTCTTTCACAACCTTAGGAGTGCACATTGCTTGATGTGTCTTTATCAAAGTTTTTTTAGAACAAATAAAAAATCACATATCAAAAGTGAAAACCCTAATTCAAAATTGCTTATAGTGAAACAACCAAGTCTCCCATTGAAAAATTGGGAAAACCAAGAAAATTTTTAAAGAAATTTTCAAAAAACCAAGTTTGAACCTATTATGGTGCCTTCTGTCTCTGTTTTGGTGCCTTTTTCTCATTCTATGGTGCCTTTTGCACATTTTGTGGTGCCTTTTTTCTTTGTTTTGGCACTTTTTGAAAAACACAAAATAGTGACCTAGGTCCATCTCCTATCTGATAGTTAGTCTCATCTTGAGAATCCCCAGAAGTATTCAACCAATCCTTAGGTAAAACAAAGTCTGAACATTCATGTTACCAAATTATTTCTTGAAAGATCAAAATTCAGAAACCAAAGTCCAAACCTCTTAGTCCAAAAGAACATAAAAATGTCTCTCAACACTATACGAATTTAGAGAGAGGTTGACCTTCAATTTCTACAAAAGAGCTTGCAAGAACAATCGTGAATTATACATCTTTTAGTATTGTCAAAATCTAAGACTTTTCCAAAGATTTGAGTACCTTTTTTAGGAAGAACATTCACCCCTAGTTTCACAGTTTGAACCAAAATTTTAGAACTTTCTCAAAGTCCAAGATCATTCCTTAGATACCTTAGAAGTCTAAACTTGTTAAAATTTACCTATACAAGTGGAATTTTCCAACCTAAACCAAGATCTAACATCAAAAAGTACCAACATCATCAAATTTATCACACCTTTGATTATTAGGCCTAGTTTCATCATTAGGATTTATCATCCTCTCATCACAAAACAAAGCTATATAATCAAACCAAACTTAGTCTCATTATAATTTGTCATTATATTTGACTTAGTTGTAATCCTTGGTACTTTTCCAAAACCTAGATCAAAGTTTAGTCAAAACTATAACACTTGTATTCCTATTTAGACAAGGTTGCAAAAGCAAAAGCTCAAGGAAAAAGGACTTGAAAATCAAAACATTGAAAATAAAAAACATTGAAACTCCAACCATTGAAACTCCAAACATTGAAATTCCAACCATTGAAACTCCGATCATTGAGACTCAAAACACTGAAACTCAAAATAGTGAAACAAAACACCATGCATGACGAAGAGAATCCTTTCATGGACTCCAACAACATCGATGGGGAAGAAATAACCAAAAAGAATATATCCAATATGTTGAATAAGACCCCACTCTACAAGCCATAAAATATTTTTGAAATAAATCGAGAAAAATACCTCCTTATGCTAGCCAAATAAGGTGCCAAATTAATAGAAGACTTTGATGCAAATCAATTGAAAGCATCTCCTAAAAATACTGAAACAGAACACGTGGCTGCCCTAACTCAACAAATGATAAATCTCCAACAAAAAATTCTTGACATGCAAAGAGGAACCTTAGAATGATACTTGCTACAAGACATTTGTCCTTATCCATTTGATCAAAGTATCCACATGATACCTTTTCCCAAACATTGTGAATTCCCCAAGTACCACAAATACAATGGAAAAACTGATTTGATAGACCATGTGAGGGAATTTAGGACCATGAGTCTTGAATTTTCATATTAGGAAACATATTTGATGAGATTATTCCCAAGAAGCTTAGGTGGACATTGTCTTGAATGGTTCTCCAAACTCACCCCACCAATTAGCACCTTTGAGGAATTAGTCAACAAGTTCATCACCTAATATTCATACAACATCCAACATGACATCACCATGAAAGATCTTTGTAACCTAAAACAAAGGAAGCACTAATACATTTGACTACAAAATCCAATGAAACTGTTCGACGAAATATGTAAAATTTGATGTTTGTCAGGTGCTTGTAAAATTTGATGTGTAATTTCCAAT
>VDFB02146028.1:181567-209124 GCA_007258455.2 Sequoia sempervirens | reverse complement strand
TCCTATATTATATTATATTTAAATTAATTTATATTTGTATTATAATTATATTAATATTTATTATATATTCCTAATTGTAACCTAACTATTTACTACAAACCTAATTGAATCTTAAGCCTAATCCTCATTAAAACCCCAAGTAAATTCTAACATTACCTATCCTTAATTGTAATCTTATATTATATTTTATGATATTAGATATTTATATTATTTAATATATTATAATAAATATAATATATTAAATAATATAAATATTTAATTATATTTCTTTTATATGAATCATCCTCTTATCTATAAATTGTAATAATAGCATGTAGTTCCTCCAAACTATCATAATGTACCTCCTCCCTTTCCCATGTAATAGGTGTACCTTGTAGGTGTTAAATGGTTCCATCTTGGTCTCCTTATTGATGCATTTCTATCCTTCCACATAAATCTATATAGTATCAAAATATAAGTAATTTTATGGTTATTGAATCTTCGTTAATTGTTAAAGAATCCATTATGCTTGAGGATGGGTGGATTATTATCTAGGATTACATCTTAAAAATCCTATAGAGTTCATGGTATTTGTTTCTTAATACATATATTCTATACAAACCTCTTTCCATGTATTATCAACTCTCCTATATAATGACACCTTCCTAGATTTAAATTTCATATGATATATATGTACCCAAGTGTTTCCAATTGGAATTGCTATAATTATACTTTATGGTGCATTCTAGATATTCAAAATAGTTTACAAATCTACCAAATACACCATTCTCTGACACATTGAACCTACATAATTTAGGCATGTCCAAATGAAAGACAAGGTCTAGGGTTCATAAATTTCAAATGCTTTAGTGTTGAGGGTTTAGATTTTACAGTTTAGAGTCTAGGGTTTAGCAAACTTAGGGTGAAGTTTGGGTGGCCCTTGGCATAATTTAGACTTGCAAGTTAGTGTCAATTGGAATCAATTGTACGTGCTTAGATTTATGAATTTGCTAACTAAATTTGCAAATAAACATCAAGATAAACTTTATGAATTTTAACTATTCTTTAACATATTGATTTCTAATCTAATTACAATTTAACATTCAAACTAAAGTTTAATATATATCATTTTTTCCATACAAAGCAAATAAAATTTAAAACATTTAAGCAATGCAAATGAATTTTTTTGAGGTCGAAATTACCTAGTTTTTAAAATCAAAATGATTTGTTCGATTCCAATTTAGGGTTTTAACAATTTCTTTGTTCCAATTCAATTTAGCATTTCAATTTTAAACAATTAGGGTTTTTAATGCAATTTTTTCGTTTCAATTCAAACTAGTGTTTTCAAATTCATTTTTTTTCATTTGATTTAGATTCAGGGTTTCAAAAACATTGATTTGGATTTGTAATTGCAATGTTTTTATTCATTTCGATTTATAGGGTTTCAAATGTAAATTTTTTTGTTTTGTTTCACTTAGTTTCTAAATTCAATCTTTTTTAAGCCGACCTAACAATTTAGTTTCTGTGTTAATTTTGTTTCTAAACAAAATTCATGTCTTATTTTTTTCATTTTTATTAAAACCCTTCAATTTTCATTGCATTTTTTTGTCTATTTTTACAATTATTTATTTCTACTATAACAATTAAAAAAATGCTTAAAATGTGAAATAAATTAAAAAATATATGTTAAATTCATTTATTTTCTTCATAATTTCAATTCAAAATTTAAAAAATGCAAAAAAATGGCATGTAGGGGCGTACCTGTAGCTGATTGTGGGGGTCACTATCACCAATACTCGGGGTCTCGTCCGTTGTGCAGTGAAATGTGTTTTTTTTTAAATAAATAGCAATACAAAACGGGATTCCGATTTATAGAAATCAGGATCCCGTTTTTTAAAAGTCGGGATCCTGTTTTGTGAGAATTGGGATCCCATGCCTTTTCCATCAGTTCAGAATCCGATAGGAAACGGGATCCCAATTTTTAAAAATTGGGATCCCGTTTTGTCTCAGGCTCGGGATCCCAAACCATAATGGGATCCCAATGTTTAAAAATTGAGATCCTGTTTATTAAAATCGGGATCCCGTTTCTACAATACCGATTTCAATTTTTTGGTTAAGGCAAAACTCCTACCGCTTCATGACCCAACTTTGTGCACTTACTCAATAAGTACCTAAAACTTATTAAATTTGATTTTACTTTATGATTTAAATAGCTAAAACTCCTAAAATCAATATTGAACTTGACTGCTGTGACTACAACAATGGAGGTAGCGAGCTAGTAAGAGCAAGTGACCCATTCCTAAGGAGCAACAAGTCAGAATCATCATTGCTAATGTCAATACAGATTTATCCTTTTAGTTAAAGATGCAATATGTCACTTCTTATGATGAGCTTATCCCTAGGGCCCTCAACATTGAGAGATCCCTAATAAAAAATAATAGAAGCATTGGTAAGAGCATGATTAGGGTACAATCCCTAGGCCTTCATAGAAACATAAACAATAACTATAGTAGATTAGTGAGGTTGCAATACCAGAAAGATTGAGACATTATAAGTAATAACAAAATCTTGCAATCTAAAGATTGTAGCCAATAACAAGCACACTATGTAGCTTAGTGACATTTATAAATGCAATCTATGGTAAGAAGAATGACAGTCGCTTGAGATGTGATAGTCAAAAATAGGCTGAGCAGTGACAAGATAATAAAGCTCAAACCTTGCATAGTAAAGTGGAGATTTTAACAGTGAGTTTCCTTACCCCCTTGCTGACCTTAAGGGTTTTTCAAATGCTTTTGGTAGTGTTAGACAAGGAAAATACAATTAGGGAATGACTGTCCAAATGAAGTAACAGTGGTAATTATAGGTTCAATGTTTCTTCTTAGCCATTAATATTGTATAATGGAGGTAGTGGATTGCATGTTTGAGCAGTGTTTTGAGACTCATCAAAAATGAGAGAATAGTGAATAATACCTTGTGGACTGTTAAGTAGTGTCAATAAGGTTGAAGGATCTTAAGAACTACAATCCCATAAAACAATGAGTCCCCTATAGTAAGTAGGAAGTCTATAGGGCATAGTTTGATTTTAAAGAAGGATGCTCATGAAAGGAATCTTCAAGTGATAGTGAGTGAACTGTTTGAGATTGCAGCTGAGGGTGCAATACCTAGCCTTAAAGGAAGTTAGCAAATTAGTAAATGTGCAAGAAAATCGAATCGTACACAACAAACAATTCACAATGTTATCTTCCATAATGCCTTGAGTTTGAAGAAAAAAATCTCATTGTATCTTCATGATGAAAGTGGTGACCTTAATGGTCAATCACTGGCAACCATGATTTTAAAACTGTTAGAAACCAAGATCAGATTTGTAAACCGAAAAGACCTTCCACAGAAGAGAAAAATCAGAAAAGGCAGAGATATTGCAAAAAGATGTGCAACATTATTATTCGAGAATTCAATAATTACATGATAATGATTTGCTTTATAAAAGAAAAGATGCATAACCCTAATATTATCTTGAGCAACAAGATAGCTCAAAAGATAAAGATAAGATCCTATAACTTAGGAATTAAATAAATCCTAAGTAAACTTATGCAAAGTGTAATTAAATATTAATTACACCAACACCCCCTATAAGTGCAACTTAGGGAGAAGAAAATAAAGCATGCACCTAAAACTAAGATGAATGCAAGAAAGCATGAATGGGTCCTAGCAACAAGGCCTGATCAGGTACCCAAGTACAAATACAATATGAGGTAGAGAAGGAAAACCTAGTGGGACAAAACCCTCCTATAATGAAATGATTGCTGCAAAGAAGCACTGGAAGAAAACTGTGGAGTAACACTAGAACTACAATCCGACAAGCAAGGAAAGATACTTTTGTCTACAACTGAAACCAAAACCAAAATCATGATTTAATGTGACAGCAGACCCGATGCCATAGAACACTCAAAAACTCACAAACTAGAACAACCTTGGAATCTGTGAAGCAACAGGAGATGAAATGATGAAAAAATTTGGAAGCCATGTATCTCGATGCCGATGCCAAACTGTGACTAAAACTCTTCTATGGGAAGGAGTACCAAAAATAGACTATGGAACATTAACCATAAAACCATGGCCCTCAAACTGAGAAGAATCTGAACCAATGAGGATCAAGAAACATAATATTCCAACTGAAGTGTGAACCAATGAATCCAATATGTGTCAAGCAATAGCAAAAATGTGGCCAAAAGAAACTAGGAAACAAAATAGACTCATGTGAGTTTCCATCAAAACAAGATGGATATGGAGATCAAAGTGAAAACTACACTCTAATCAGATTTATTATGCAAGAAACCCCCCTGAATGGAATTTTATCTCAGTTCATTTATTACAATAACCCAATGATTGTAAAAGGAGAGAATCCTAAACATGCATAAAAAGAAAAATAAAATAGACCTCAGATCTGTGTAGAGGATTGAATCAGCTTTCCAACGCCTCAAGAATGACAAAAAATGGATCACTGCTAGTCAAAAGATATGTCCTCTGAAGTGAAAACAACAACATCTGAGTTCAAAGGCCTACAAAATAAATTTGGAGAAAAATTTGGTAAAAAAAACCTCTAGCACTGGATTGGCGTTGGAATCAACTTTCCAACGGTATCTCGTTTGTGAAAAAAGGATACCGTATGCAAAAAATACATGTGATTTAGTGAAAACTGCTCTAGAAGGGGAAAAAACCAGTGTGCCATTAAATTTGACGATCATACGGCTATCACAACAAAATTCAGGCCTAAATTTGACAGCCAAATGGTTGTCGGCGGATTTCTTCAATTTGACTTTTTTTAGAAAAAAATTGGTTTTTAAAAAAAACAATTAAAAAATTACATGCATATTTTTTTATTTAAGAAAAAAAATATATGAAATTTTTTTTTGAAAAACAAAATATTAAAAACAATGGAGAGTACACTATGCAGAGTACTGCACAGGCACCCTGTGCAGGTACATACCTGCACAGTACCCTACAGGTATGTACCTGTGCAGAGGGTATGTACCTCACATGTTGTCTTTCTTTTTTAAAAAACAAAAATCATTTTCCAAAGCTTTCAAAAGCTTTTTGAAAATAAATTTTTTGACAATTAAAAATTAGTGATTTTTTTTTCAGAAAAATGATAATTATTTTTATTGACGATTTTTTTTGAATACCTCGATCTGCATGCAAATGGCTTACAGAGTCGTACGAGCAATTTTTTTTTGCCTCAAAAACAGCTGACTCCAAAATAGGTCAAGTTATATGTCATTTTTCATCTCTCAGGTGCTCTGGATCTGATGGTGAGGTCCGATCTACCTCAAAATGTACCAAAAGTGTTATAACTTCTAGATCTGACAAATCTTCAAACCCTCATAACTTTGGCATAAAATGTCGGATTTAGGCGAAACAAAAGTCGATCTTGACTTTTTCGACAACCCTGGAGTCGAAAATGAGCTCAGATTTCCTCCAACGTGTGCTAAAAGTAACCATGCAAGAGAAGCCAAATAGAAAGACAAACTCAAGGTATGAAACCCTTGAGGAATCCCAAACAGACTTTGCAATGAATCTCTCTAGAAATCTGAGAAGGGGCTGCAAATCAAGGCTCTGATACCATATTAGAAACCAAGATCATATTTGCAAACCGAAAAGACCTTCCATAAAAGAGAAAAATCAGAAAAGGCAGAGATATTGCAAAAATATGTGCAACATTATTATTCGAGAATTCAATAATTACATGATAATGATTTGCTTTCTAAAAGCAAAGATGCATAACCCTAATCTTATCTTGAGCAACAAGATAGCTCAAAAGATAAAGATAAGATCCTATAACTTAGAAATTAAATAAATCCTAAGTAAACTTATGCAAAGTGTAATTAAATATTAATTACACCAACAAAAACATGCTATTGTGCTTATGGAGGCAACATTTTAAGCAAGGCAGTGAGTGGTGGTTTGGAACAATGGCAGATATGAAGGACTTGCTTTATATGCATATTATGTGCAGTCTAGCTTAAGACAATGTTCTTAGAAGAGATTGAAGGTGGATTATGGAACTCAAGGGTTACCATGAAAAGGATTAAAGCAAAGACTGAGATCTATTTAAAAACCACGGTCATGAAGATATTAAATATGTCACATGCAAAACCCTAGTAGCTAGAGTAATGAATATAGTACCAAAGAGGATAGTGTGTTGGGGTAGATTTAGGAGATCTCCACATTATCTAATTATAGGGAAATACATCATTTATTTATTTTTTTAATTAAAAGAAATCATTCTAAACCCTATATAGGATACATTGATACTTCAAAAGCCTCTGAAGGAATTTGAGATTATGCAAATATATGTCAAGTAACATTCATAAGGTTTAGAAAATGTTGATCACTCTCTAGAATAGCCCATTAAACATGGGTTGTGCTTGAATGCACTACATAATTGATATAACAAAACCACTTTGCATATCAACTAGAGTTATAGGCTCTTTATTGCAGCAAGAGGTAATCCTCTTCGATCATGCTATAATTACATCCTAACCTATTAAACTTGAGACAACCTATACTTAATGATGATTGACACCTACATTATACAACTGAATTAACTATATTATATGTGGCCTCCATTTCTATCACATACAACATAACTTGGGTCACACATGAATGCATCCTATATTTGTTATAGCACAACTGTGCCACATGACCAATAGAGTTATGGATCACATAATTACAGTCACAAGAATCTTTTCCTTGGTTGTGATCTTATGGTGATTCCACACAACAAAATCTGGACATGAAATTCTCAAAACCCTTAACCTATAAAAATGAAATCTGATGAGATGTTGCTTTAAAATATGATTTTCAAACCTAGGACTACAAATCTAACTTCACAATTGAATTCTGCAAAAAGACAATGACTACCCTCAACCTGGTGATATCTTCTTGAATTTTTTCTAATTTTCCCAAGAAAATCGTCCTTAGTTCTACACAAACTATCTCAAGTAGAGCAAAACACATGTAATAAATTAGGCAGAACTCACTTTTCTTATGTCGGCTTCAATTTGATTTTTTTAATTTTCCTTGGTCAAAAAAATTATGAACATGATAGCTGACATTTCGACGAACCCCAGGTTTGCCAAAATTTTGACGAACGTCGGGGATAAACTTTCAAAAATTTGGAAATTACACATCAAATTTTACAAGCACCCGACAAACATCGAATTTTACATATTTTGTCAAACAGTTTCGTCAGATTTTGTAGTCAAATGTATTAGTGCTTCCTTTGTTTTAGGTTACAAAGATCCTTCATGGTGATGTCATGTTGGATGTTGTATGAATATTGGGTGATGAACTTGTTGACTAATTCCTCAAAGGTGTTAATTGGTGGGGTGAGTTTGGAGAACCATTCAAGACAATCTCCACCTAAGCTTCTTGGGAATAATCTCATCAAATATGTTTCCTCATATGAAAATTCAAGACTCATGGTCCTAAATTCCCTCACATGGTCTATCAAATCAGTTTTTCCATTGTATTTGTCATACTTGGGGAATTCACAATGTTTGGCAAAAGGTATCATGTGGATACTTTGATCAAATGGATAAGGACAAATGTCTTGTAGCAAGTATCATTCTGAGGTTCCTCTTTGCATGTCAAGAATTTTTTGTTGGAGATTTATCATTTGTTGAGTTAGGGAAGCCACGTGTTCTGTTTCAGGATCTTTAGGAGATGCTTTCAATTGATTCGCATCAAAGTCTTATGTTAATTTGGCACCTTATTTGGCTAGCATAAGGAGGTATTTTTCTCCATTTCTTTCAAAAATATTTTGTAAACACTTGTCGAAATTGGGGTCTTGTTCAACATGTTGTATATCTTCTTTGGTTATTTCTTACCCATCAATGTTGTTGAGCCCATGAAAAGGATTCTCTTCAGCCTCCACCATGGTGTTTTTTGTTTCACTATTTTGGGTTTCAGTGTTTTGAGTCTCAATGATCAGAGTTTCAATGGTTGGAATTTCAATGTTTGGAGTCTCAATGGTTGGAGTTTCAATGTTTTGATTTTCAATTTTTTGATTTTCAAGTCCTTTTTCCTTGAGCTTTTGTTTTTGCAACCTTGTTTGAATAGGAATACAAGTGTTATAGTTTTGACTAAACTTTGATCTAGGTTTTGGAAAAGTACCAAGGATTACAACTAAGTCAAATATAATGACAAATTCTAATGAGACTAAGTTTGATTTGATTATATAGCTTTGTTTTGTGATGAGATGATGATAAATCCTAATGATGAAACTAGGCCTAATAATCAAAGGTGTGATAAATTTGATGATGTTGGTAATTTTTGATGTTAGATCTTGATTTAGGTTGGAAAATTCCACTTGTATAGGTAAATTTTAACAAGTTTAGACTTCTAAGGTATCTAAGGAATGATCTTGGACTTTGAGAAAGTTCTAAAATTTTGGTTCAAACTGTGAAACCAGAGGTGAATGTTCTTCCTAAAAAAGGTATTCAAATCTTTGGAAAAGTCTTGGATTTTGACAATAGTAAAAGATGTATAATTCAAGATTGTTCTTGCAAGCTCTTTTGTAGAAATTGAAGGTCAACCTCTCTCTAAATTCATAGAGTGTTGAGAGAAATTTTTATGTTCTTTTAGACTAAGAGGTTTGGACTTTGGTTTCTGAATTTTGATCTTTCAAGAAATAATTTGGTAACATGGATGTTTAGACTCTGTTTTACCTAAGGATTGGTTGAATACTTATGAGGATTCTCAAGATGAGATTGACTGTCAAATAGGAGATGGACCTAGGTCACTATTTTGTGTTTTACAAAAAGTGCCAAAACAAAGACAAAAGGCACCACAGAATGTGCAAAAGGCACCATAGAATGAGAAAAAGGCACCAAAACAGAGACAAAAGGCACCAGAATAGGTTCAAACTTGGTTTTTTAAAAGTTTCTTTAAAAATTTGCTTGGTTTTCCCAATTTTTCAATGGGAGACTTGGTTGTTTCACTAAATGCAATTTCGAATTAGGGTTTTCACTTTTGATATGTGATGTTTTATTTGTTCTAAAAACACTTTGATAAAGACACATCAAGCAATGTGCACTCCTAAGGTTTGAAGACTATATTCTTTTGGATTCTAATTTTTACCCCAACCACACTTATTCTTAGCAAATGACTAGATGCTTGAGCCCACTGGCTCCCCTCCATGACACTCACTTCTCGGGGCAGTGAAGCATCAATACCCATGAATCTCCCATGGCATATTTTTCATCTCTACTAAAAATTGTGAGAATGTGGATGCCTTCGCAACGACCGTTGCTGCACCAAAGAATAGATAAAGGTTTTGGCCAAACTACAACAAGGGTTTTAGTAAGGACTTTCCATTCATGGGGGTTGATCCATGCGGTGAGAGACCATTATTTCCCTTCTCGTTGAAACCAACCTCGTGACACTGGCCTTTGTTCTAGTATCCACACTTATATACCGGCTAGAAATGTGCTTGGCTTTAGCGTGTTACCGGTTGGGTCATTCCCTTGGGTGATTAATTTTTCCCACAAGGTAGGGCCTCTAAGGATAAACAATAATAAGCAAACACATCTATAGTTCAATCAATCTTCATTGAGAAACAAAGAGAGAACACACGTGATATACTCAACTCCTACACTCGCACAAAAAAAGGAATGGGTCTAGCTTTTGGTCACCCAATTAAGGGAGAGCATATGCCTACCACATCCATCAAGCACACACAAAAATATGTAGGTTCTACTAACCTTTAATTAATATATGTCTTAACTTTAACTAAAAGGAAACATTTGATAAAATTGCTAACCTTTAATTAAGCTGTTCCTATCTTAAATCCAAAGGAAACTAAGTAAGTCACTTCTACCTCGTAATTACATGTCGTGCAGATTTGATAAGAATCGTTTTTTGATAAGCATTTTTGAGAACCCCGAAACAAAACACAAATTATTATCTTGAACCAGAAAGGCCAAATAGAGACAAAAGGAACCAAACAGAAAAGACAAAAAGGCACCAAAACAGTAGATAGAGGTGCTGAATGATGAAAAATGTGCCAAAAAAGAGACAAAAATTGAAAAAAACCTAGACCATTGCATAGCTTATGAAATTATACCCCATTTCAAAAAAAAGCTTCGAAAAATACCTCTGTATGACCAAGATACAACCATTTTAAGATTGACTATAAAAGTGCTAAAACAGTGACAAAAAGTGCCAATTTGGAAGCAAAAGACACCAAAATAGAGACAAAAGGAGCCAAAACAAAGACTAAAGGTGTCAAAATAGGTGCAAAAGGCTCCAAGAGGCTCCAAGAGCCTACAAAACGGGTGCAAGAGGCTCTAAGAGGCTCCAAAAGGCTCACATTCAAACCTGTAAACATAAATTTTCAAGCATGTTAGTAATAAATGGGGCAAGGCCCCACAGTGGGTGCTATTTTATGCATGGTGTGAAATGTGCAAAATTAGTATCAACAAAAACCTTAATGAAACGATTTACATTAAAGATTCAAATCAAAGTAAACTATTCTAAATTGCATCTTAATGAATCTTTCAAGAACGTCTCATTGTCATCTATTCCTAAGGATTTATTAAACCATTTGGCCCTAAGATTTTTATGAGCACAATGGTTGTTAAAAACTACTTAGGAAACGAGATAACATTCAACATGCAAGCCAACTAAATGCCTACATGAAACTATATGAAAAAAATGATGATGAATGACATGATGAGTGGAGGATGATGTTTATGATAAATGGACAAACGAAGGTGGAAACTATGGTAGTGATTTATATGATTCTATACATGATCCTACATATGCTCAAATGCAAAATTAAAATGAACTATTCTAAAATGCAACTATGATGCAAGATGGATGATAAAATGCAACTATGAAGCAAGATTTAAAGCTAAGATGTAAATACAAAGCAAAACATGATGTAAAGACTAGGTATAAGACTCCAAAATGCTCCAAGCTCCAATGATGAACCTGCATGATAACTTTACTTCAAATGTGGATGCAAAATAAAAGGCCCAAGGGTTGTATTTATAGCCTTTTCCAAGCATATAGTGAGGTGGCAATAATCAACAGTCCAGATTTGAACAAGAATAATAGATGGTGAAGATGAAGAGAATCAAGATATTGTTCCCTTGACCAAAGGAAACATGCCATTTGGATGGAAGAATCTCTTGACCAATAGAAAACATACCATTTGGATGGAAGATTCAAGTGTGAGAAGAGAAAACCATGTGCTTCCAAAATTGGTGGAAGTGTGGGAGGAATAAGTAATGTGCTCCAAAGTTGGTGGAAGTGTGGGAGGAATAAGTCATGTGCTCCAAAATTGGTGGAAGTGTGGGAGGAAATGAGCCATGTGCTTTTTGAAATGAGTTTAAGATAATTCTAATTAAAAATTAGAGTTATTTATTTTCATGTGACCTTGGTGAGGTGGCACAAAAAGTTGTAGAAATGTGCTCTAATTCCTAATTGGGTTTAGTGAAAATTAATTAAATAAAACAAATTTAGGGAACCTTGTTTATTTAATTAATTTAGAAGAATATGTTTTAGATTTGGGGAATTTAAAAAATGAACAATATAAATAAATTAAGAATTTATTTATACGCAATTGGAATATTAATCAAATAGCTAGTATTTAATTGATGAAAGGTGATGACTATTTTTAGTTGTATACAGTAATTTTTTTCGTCGATCTTCCTATTTTGAGAGAAATGGGAAGCTTTTCCTTTTCAATACGTTCTAAAATCCTAAGCATTATTTGACAATTCTTGAAGGTTCACTTGTATACCATAATCACCAACCATGACTATAGGATGTACAATACATATACAAAATTGTTCTTGCAATTCAAGAGGAGTGTTATCCATCACTTGCTAATTCTTCAAATGAGTTTTTCCATACATAGGCCAAAATATTCCTATATGTTACAATAAAGTAAGCTACTCTAGTGATTGCATTCATCGCCAAATAACATCCACATTAATAAGGTGTACTCAAATTACATTCCAATACGAAAGAAAAGAAAGAAAACAATATACACCAAGGTCCAACTTACCTAAAGAGATGGTATGTGCTTGAGTAGCATAGTTGAGATTTTCCCTTGCCCAAGGAATGGCCCATGCTCCCATTAACTCTAATTGTAAATTCATATCAATTTGATTGTATATTAATGAGATTCAAGCATGAACATAAGTAGTAATTTGTAGTACTGACCACAGGAATTGTAGATGTGATGCATGCAATTGTTGTTTACTTTGCCCTTGCTTGAAGACCCCATCTATAGAAAAATACATGTCAATACCCACATTCACCAAACAAAAGTGGTTTTTCCTAATTTCCTAACAGTTACCTATTTACATTCCCTTTAACACACATCTAACCTAATGAGCTAATCTAATCAAATAAAATGTGGAATAGTGGAAGGTAAGTATCAATCTAATGATTTCCATGTTATCATTGCTTTACTATGAGTTGAGCAATGGAATTGGGTTGGTGATGTGACCTTTCCAACTGTAAAATATTTGTATAAACAATAGTACTTAGTAATATTTAATAATAGAATAGACACTGGAAAATAAAATGCTCCTCAAAATCCATCTTTGATAGCATTGGTTTGCTTTTTTTCATCTTTCTCCTCTGCCATTGTCATTCTATTGCACAAACATAGATTTTTTATGCCCCAAAAAATAAATTTTCTACAATAGATTTAGCAAACAAAGGCCAAGAGAATGTAACCAGGAAAAATATGACATACCAAAGAAGTTGCTAGAGTCATTTGTGGTAGAGACAAGTAGATAGACAATTGGAATTCAATGGACAACATTTGAATGGACATCTAAGATACTTGTAGCTGCATCTCGGTGTTTTCGTTGACACATGCTTCCATACATGAGGGAACCTCGAAATGGACTCCAAACCCATTACTAAGACATGTCCATTGTCCCTAAAGTAAAATATTACAAACCCATGAATTTTTATCTTTCTGCTCACTTTTGATTCATCAAATGTTTTTTCCCTTCGAATTTGTAAATGAAAAAGCCAAAAACCCCATCAAAAATATGACTTCCAATCGGCTAAAAGAGGAAAATAGTGAAAATTAGATTTGAAAAATCAAAGCATTACAAACCATAGGAAATATTTTTTCTTCTCTGTTGGCGTGGTTTCCAAGGAGAAAATTAATTGCATTTACTGAACTAAAAGCATTAGTCTCCACCTATATAGGAAAGGACTAATGAACAATTTTTCTAGTCTATCTTTGATAATACCCAATAAGGAAAATTACACATAATTTTTAATTATGTTTAATTTTTTTCTTGGGATGTGTCCTTTTTCCACCATCTAAACATTTACACAAGCTTGCGTTTATACGATGAAGTGGCCCCATCAAACAAGGAATTTTATATATCTCATGTGAGTTTTCTCAAAAAAATCAAAATGATTAATGTATCATCGTGAGCCATTTTTATAATTGTAGGATCAAACGTACATGTCTATGGATTTAATTTGGGAAAATGTAGATATGATTTAGATGTACATATTTGATCTTTTTTTGGATGCTTATATTTATTTTAATAGATCAATTTAGTTGTGTTTTATAAATAATAAGGAATATTTTTAGGAGATCATGAAGACGTTGACCTCAACATCTATGTCAAGCACATAGAGGTGGGGTTGTGAGGAGAGGAATCGATTGACGTAGTAACTTAGTGTGTCAAAATCTCCACCATGTGGAGGCTCCTATCAAAATCTATTTCAATAATATTATTGGTTGATTAGGTTTTTTTTAGAGCTTTTAAATCAATGAATTGGGTTAAGTCCACATGGAATTGATGACCTTATGGGACAATACCTTATTATCCTAAATTTAGGTCCTAAGTCCTACATAGTAACTCATCCATGTTTCAACATGCTTTTCTTTGAATTCTAGTAGGAACTTTATTTGGTCCATTTAGAAAGTAAGTATAAATTCAAACATTTTATTCCACTCAGAGGGCCTCTTTTCTTGTTCAAAGCTTTTGGTTTTTCAAATTTTGATAAGTTTTTGCTTCTTTGATAAGTAGGACTCTTTTGGGACTTTTGTGTTGAATTTCTCCTTTGAGTTTAGCATGTCTTGTGCTTGATGCACACTTGATAACTACTTTGGTTGGAAAATTTAAAATAATCTATACATTTCTTTTAGGCTTTGAATGTTCAAAATAACAAAAAAAATGAGCCTATTGTTTACTTTCAGCCACTCTAGCAAACTCACTATAAGGTCACATTCATTGATGAATCTAATTCTAATCCATTTATCTTGTGAAAAGTTCACATAAGAGCTTTAAATATAAGTACTTTACAACTTCTTAATTTTCTTGTTTTCTAATATTTGCTTGGATCTTTTACTAGTTTGTATTTATTGTGACTTTATTTAGGGATCTTGTATTTTCAACTATTATTTAATTGTATCAATTTATATTATCAAGAGAGGGACATCCATGTTTTAAAATTTTGAATTGCAAAATTCTTTTCTATCATCAAAACTTCATGATAAGTTATTATTTCTCTTATTATATAATACAATAGAATGAAACAATTGTATTTAAAACTATCTATATATTTAAAAAATTATTGAATAATATCTATATTTAATTCTATAATACAATTATTACTTGTACAAATAAAAATACATATATAGTCAAAACATAAACATAAACACACATATATATTCTGATATAATTATATATTAAAATATATTTAATTTTTATCTTTAATTTTCTATTGCAAGTGTCAAAGTAATGTACCAACTGTTTATGTGAAGGCACACCCAACATAAAGAGTGGATACGTTGACTCCAAATATTACAAACCAAAAGAACTCCGAATCATCATCAACAATGGAAGACGTGTACAAGCAAAAGAACCCAATGTAGAGAGTGAAAATCAATGAGAAAGGGCAATCTGGGAGAGCATGAGTAGCTTCCCATAGAATAACTCGTTCCAAATGTCAGGCAATCCTGGCAAACACCAATGGCTGCAATCACCAAAGCTGTCTGGATCATTCCGCTGCTTTGTCGTCAACTTCTTTCCTTCTCTCATTGTGTACACAGATGGATGTGCATCTTTGCGAAAATCTGAAAGCCTCGTTATATTAACGAAAGATACAGGAAATTTCATCTTTCTCAGCACCTCCTCCATCATTTTCATTCTTTCAGGGTATGGATTTAGGTATGATTCCTCAAGAATTGGGTCCCTTTCAAAATTACACTTATGACCCTTTGGCTTCTTCCACTGTTCTGAACTGTAATTCAATAATTGCCGACACTCAATTACTTCACATAAATAGTTGTAATAATTACTCAATACATCTTGCCTAAAACGGGGAGAGAAAGCTTCGGTTGGTTTACCTGAAATGCATGGGAGAAAATCCTCGGAAGAACACTTTGATTTTAGCTGGGTCAATATTTTGATCTATCCAATTGGCCCATGTAGCCAACCCTCTATTGAAAGCGACCAGTGGATCTAACTGCGGGTGAAGATAGTCACCCTCCATATAGAAATCCCTTCTGTTATATATGAAATCAAATAAATGTTTTCATTGGCTACTTCAATATAACTATCAACTTAATCTCTTAAATATATAACTATCAACTTACAATTGCACTTTATTTCCATGCGTCCACCAGTGAGCTGTATTGAAGATCAGGATATCCACATCTCTCCAATAAGCTCCATGCTTTTCAATAGCATCCAGTCTCAGTATCTCCTTGCTGCTATTGCCACTGTTGAGGCTTCCTTGTTCCACCAAAAAAGGTGCCCAGAAAAATTCAAACGAACAGTTATAATCCTGCATACATTAACCGCCATGACTGCTTTATAAATTTTCAATTAAGGCACTGGGAGGGGGTAACTAAAAAAGCTGGTTTATCTAAGCCATAAGCATATTTAACTTATAAAAGAAACAAAAAAAATGCTTGCCTGAGCTACGAAAGAAGTGGCGCCACCATCTTTGGAAGGGCCAAAATATTTTCTATTTTGAGGCACCACAGTACTGAGAATGCATAGCAAGGATTCCCACTGGTTGCGATTGATGGAGTCCCCAACGAAAATCACTCTCTTTCCCTTCACTCGTTCCAGCAAGTCTGTGGCATTTAACCTAATTTATGCCACATTTTAACAAGATTAAACCAACTGCACAGTACTGAGATTAAGACAATTCATATCAAATATCAAACCTGGGAAGGTGACAGTGTGAAGGCTGCCATCTCCATTTTGTATAGTCTGAGTCCTGACGCCCATTGGCTTGACAGTTAAAATCTGCGCTCATATAGGGGCATTCTCCAGCAGGGTAAAGAGGGTACGATTCATCATACACCCATTTTCCCGAATATAAGTCACATTGGAAAAATTCAGTTATCTGGGCAGCTTCTATTTCTGTATCTGCCAATCCACCTTCTATTTCTTCCTTTGGAAGATTACTTTCCTGAGCAGCTGCTGCTTCTTTTACCTGTATCACTGATGCATTGCCGGGAGACAAATTTTGGGTGGTATTAACAAACGCTGTCACTTTCTCAAACTCTTGGGAACTGCTTCCATCTTTGGATCCATCAATTCCACCATTAAGCTCCACTGAAATATTCCTATTACTATTGCTGCTCTTCCCTGCCAATTCAGAGCAATTTGGAATCAAGTTATCCCACTGGTGGGAGACGGGAGGCAAGCTCAACCCAAAATTGACTATGGAATTCTGTCCATAATCATCAATATCAGAGGAGGGCAGATAAGAGTAGAAAACAATGAGAGAGAGAGCAGTGACTACTATCACGAGAGATACAATTATGTTGTTTCCTACAACCTGCAGCACCTTCTTGAATTCACACATTTCTCAGACAACAATCTTTAGCTAGAAAATATAAATGCTTTTCTATACAACTGAGAATTATAATCTGCAACAATGAATCATGTGATTGTAAGAAATAAGTCACATTCAGTCAAAACCATGGGTGAGGGAGCAGTCGAGTGATTCTGGCATGCATGAACATAGGTAATTGCCATGTTATGTAAACTGAAAATACAGCGCGGCCGGGTTATGTTCAGTGGATTGTAATTGCCGATTATTACAGCGTGTTGGAACCGGCGGTACGAAATGTGTTACACACGACACGGCATTGAAACAATCTTAATCATAGCCGAGGCGGTTGCGGAGCAATTTCTCTAAAGTTGGTCAAGAATTTGCAGAACATTAGAAAAGGAGGACAAGAGAAGCATGACAAAGATCTACTGTACAAGGAAGAAAATGCATTGTAATTGCGCCGATAAGCAATGTACGTAGCATTATGATTACTTTGCACATAGAAATTATAATATAATTTACATATATTTTTTAAACAATTAGAATTATAAAATTGAATTTTAAAAAGTAAGATATAATATATATATAGTATTTATTATTTTTAAAGTTTTTTCAAAAGTAAAATTAAAACTTATGCGCAAAACAAAAATAATTTTTTAAATAAAATAGTAAATGTATTTGATTTATTAATGACATAGTTTGAATCTATATTTCAAGATCCTTTAACTAAATTGTATAATTGACTTGCATCTGAATGTTGATCATAATTTTTTATAACTTTATGGGAATAGTTTTCTTTAAGTTTTCTATTCGAACCTACTTATGGATTTGACCTTGAGATCCAACTAGAGTTTATTTTTTAATCATGATCAATTTTGTACATGAGTGAAATTTTTATCCTTTAATTTCCATTTGGTTTTGATTGCATTGTACATTTGACTCAAAGTTAAACTTGATTCAATTTTTAGGTTACATTGAGTTTAAGATTAGAGATGTTTTTCAAATTGTTTAGTAATTTACTTCCACATAAGTTTTGGATGTGACAGTATATTGAAATATAACATATAGTTGTGTCACACCTAAGGTAGATTGGAGGAATTTTGATGTTTTTATGATTGAATCTAGTTAGTAAATACAATTCATTCATAAATATGAGAAGACGACATAAGTTTATGTTGACATTTGGGTGGAAAGTATCATTTGTTACGGAATCTATGTTTCTATTTTACTCTAATACACCTACATAATTGATTTAAAAATGCATAGTTAGGGTCTTCATTTTGGGATTTAGGGTTTTTTCTATGGCATGTTCTAGTCCCTTTCAATTGGCCCTATGAACTTTATAATATATGGAGCTATCTGAAATCCATGACCCCTTATGTCCTAGTTTAATTGATATTAATCTAATTCGCCTTATTATGATTAACATATCAATTTTGAAATTGGCTTCTATGTGTTTATTATACCCTTATGTTATGTGTGTAGTCTTCATGCTTCAATTTAGATTTGAAATTCAATTCATGGAAATCTTCTATGTTTTCCATTAATCTTTGGCTCAACCATTATTCTTGTATGGCACAAACAATTACATTACTACATTTTATGTTTTATTTAAATGATAATAATTTAATTCTTTCAATGAATTCCATATAATTCTATGATGCTTAACAATTAGGTATTCAATGTATGTTTGTTGATAAATAACAATTCTCTTAAATCTTATTTTCTCTAGTACAATTTATGTTGATAAATAGGTTTTATACTTTGTTGAAGTGGTGGCTATATGGTAGCTTTGACAATAACATTTGGTTGATGTTTCAATCCCCAGTTGGTCAAGACCTTATTGTAATGGTAGGTGTGTTCATAAGATGAAATAACACTTTATCAAAAAAACTATGTGATGGTCCCAAACACCACACTTATATTGCAACATGTGAGAAGGCATCTATAACTAATGCTAGAATTATTAGAAACATTTAATTTTTATTTTCCTTCTTGTATGGTGAAACTCACCAAATACCACATCTAGTAATTTTAACCAATGACACAAACCCCTACCTTTCCATGATAATATATAAACTAGCACTTGCTCCCCAATCAGGTGCAATACGTATGCCGATAGGCTTAGGAAAATGTGTGCAACTATTGTTTTCTGATGTTATATTGGAGGAGATCCTGGTGGGGTTCCCCCATGTAATAGCCTATCCAAGTTCATTTATGTGACAAATAAAGATTGATCTCATAACGGACAATAATGAACTCCAACTCATTCAATCTACTATCCAAGTTCATTTATGTGACAAATAAAGATTGATCTCACAACACACAAGAATGAACCTCCAATTCAAATGTTCAAATTCAAATTCCAACCTTACCATCATTTTTAACTAGCCAGTGTGAGCTAACTTGGAACAAATTTGTGTGATATGTCTTGGTATTTAAAGACATTCAATGTGTCATTATTTCATATCAGGGAATATCTAGAAATGGGACTAAAAGAAATATCTAGAGCACACTTCAATTTCCACAAGGGTAAAAGAAACGCAATCATATAGATCATCTACACTTTTGTATGTTGTCTTCAAATATTTTAAGTCATAAAGTCAATCAATTATGTGGTCTAACCTAGGAGAACTTGACCCTAGTGATCTAACAAATCCTTTTAAGATAGTATAAACACCACAGACCTTACCAACACATTAGATTTCAAATATTAGAGTTAATAGATCTAATATGTCTACATTTAACCAATTCAAATTTGTGTGTCAAGTTTTCAATCCAAGGCACTATGAATTGACCCTCAAAGTTTAATGCAACTATTCAGATTCCTATACATTATCAAACTGAAAGCAATAAATTTTTGTACCTTAGTGAAGATTCATGCATTATGTCAAAATAAATTCCCACAATAAGTGTCTTTGTGCTAAATCCTACATGAACTACAAGACATAATATTTAACACGAGGCCACACCACACTCTTAACTATGCTTAAACTACAAAGCATACATACCCCATGCCTTTTCAAATTGAAAAATGTTCCTCTCGCTCAATCACAAGATTTTCATCATCAAGACCACTAGGGTGCCCTTTACTATCAACTTTTATTTCTACTATCCATTTTGTAACAATTTATTTACTTTCTTGCCAAGATTTTCTATAATCTTAGCATTCATAGGTTGTTTATTGCTTTAATGAAGCAACCACGAATGTCTTCTAAGTGCATAATTTTCATGATATATAGTTTACAATATTTAATCACTCTTGATTTTAAAAGCAATGTGCCTTTTTCTTTGAAAAATACATAAAATAAGGAAATAAATTCCTTATAAAGCAAAATCCATACATAGTGAATGCATATCTATCAGTAATATATTTTATGGCATCATACAAGTGTATATCAAATTTGCATTCATCTAGAACTTCCCAACAATCAGCAAACACCATCTGCCAAGGACGAATTGTTAAACCCTTTTTGTTGTTGCGTTTACATATAGTGATGGTGGGAAACAATAGGTCCCATGCACTACTTATATTTCATGGTGTAAGCAATTTTTTGGTCTATGCACCATGTAAACTGTAAAACTTAAGGCATGTCATTTGTGAGAAAAGAATAAAAGTGCAGCTACCTTGTCTTCAGCAAATTACTTTGGATACCTAGCAGCAAATAAGATGTAAATTTATTTGTATAGAAAAAAGACACGATGGCAAATATAACTCTAAAAGCATATATATGGTTAATCTAGTTAGCTCGCCTACAGTGATCTAGAGTATGTTTTGAGACCCTCTATTTTTCTATATTGGTTCTTGAACCTTCATAATTTTTTTTGGTATAGGAATAATTCTTGCAATCACATAGGATTACAATGTTTAATACACCATTATTTTTTATTCAATATTTAAGGGTATTCATACGGTAGTTTACGTCCTATTTTCTAGGACATCTTATCCCATTCCACCCAGCTCTCAACTATATGCCATTCTCTCCATGGGTATTGTTACTACCTCTTAACAACCCAACAACCTAACCTATGATTTAAGTTAACATACCTTATATCATAACCTATGTTTAATCCATAAACAATCCATCTAAAATAATTCTTAACAACCTTGATTTTCAGTTTAGACTATTTATTTTTTATCATTGGCATCAAGTACAGTAAATTACTCTGGGAAGTTCTTTTCAAAAGCTGACTTTATTTTCAATGAAAAAAATGTAATAACCCAAAATAAATACACGTGAATCTTTTTTCACTCACTATACAACTTAGGGATATTTTGTCCACTGAAATTCCACATAATAATGGCAGACAAACAATTCTAGGAAAGTATCTTCTTTTGGGATACAAGCCTATGCCATATGATTGGATAAATCTTTTACACAAGAGTCTCTTCTATGTAAGTTAGCTTCGGCATGGCCAAAAGAAAAAAGGGAAGGGATTACAATGGATTAAAAACTGAAGCCTCTTTGAAATACAATATGGATGACAACATTATGTAATTGAGACAGTACACTTGCACGATGCAAAAATCAATATTACAAGAACCTTATCATATAATAATAAAAAATCTCTGGTACACCTGCACGCTATTTCATTTGTAATAACTTATTGCCAATTTTCCATAATTTTGTCAATGCATTCAATGCTGCACCATCCTATCTTAACATACAGTCTTGCAAAAAAGATGATTCAAGGACTTGCAAATGAAACAAAAATAAAAGCTACTTGTAAAACAATATTCAGTCCCCTAACAACGATAACATACACTAAAATATTCAAGAAAATTTTTTATTCATTTGCTTGATTCCCTATTGGATTTGAAATGAACAACAGATCTTCGATTGAGGAAAAACAGATATTTGTCAATCAGAAGTAACACTCGATCCTAAGGATAAGCCTACCTAAATTTTTTGAAGAATGGATTGTCCCATAAGTCTCAAATTAATAGATGGGTTGTCACCGCTTGATGCAGTGCTTAATTTTGTAGGGCTTTGTGATGCATTTATGGCAGAACCATTAAGCACTTTTGTACCCTTAACATCGTTACTACAAGTGGTACCATCAGTATCGTCAACAATAGTTTCCAAACAAGGTGTGGAAGAAACTACTATATGTGAGGGTGTGATCATTTTCTAAGATGATTGCTTACCATCACAATCAGGGGTACTCTTCACAAGAGAGGCATACTCAAACAATTTCTTCCCACAAGCCATATCAGCATTTGAAGTTATGGATTCATCCTTAAAACAATCATCAATACTTTTCTCCCCAAGAACCAGGTTGTTTCCTTCAGGCTTCCTACAAAAGAGAGAGCTGAAATAAATGTGCCACGATCACAGTTTGCAATATTAGTTAAATGGTTAGAATCTTCAGCCAAAAGAGAAGAGCTGTTTGGTGCTGAGAATATTGCATCCCAAATGAGCAACAAATCATGTAGCAAAAACTCTCGACCAAACAACACACGCAACCACCTCAAAGCAAAAAATGGGGCTAAACATGCAACTCGCCTAATTAATCTTCTAGCATTTTTCCCCCACTCCCTCCATACAACCTCTGCCCCTCCAAAATAGATCCAAATGTCCCCATGGAACCGCACTATAACCCTTGATAGGAAAAAATATTGCCCTTGGTAAATAGGGTTCTTCTCGAGACCTTGTGATAGGAAAACAAAATGGGTATTCAAATCCGAATTTTCTAACTCTACCCAACTGGTTCGCTGCTGGATTTGAATCTTAGCCAAGAGGGTCGAAGCTGCCGCCTGGGTAGAGTGGGTCCGTGATCTCGCCAAGCAGGCCTTTGGCCACCCGGTAGCCCTCGACGGCGCCCATGAGGATGACCTAGCATGCCCAGATGGCGACAATGCTCTATATGTGGACGAGGCTGGGGTTGCCCAGGTAGTCCAGGCCACCCTTGCTAAAAATCTATGTGCCCGCCTTGAACCACACTGCCTCTCCAAACTTCACCATGTTTCAGCTCAGCAGCTCAAGAAACACACACCCTAGTGCTCCCAACATTGCCCACCGGCTGTGAATAACTTCTAGCTCTCTGTTCTTCGTGAAGTCTCTGGGTCCGCCGACAGCCCGGCCGTGTCCCACCCGTAGTTTTCCAGCGTCAGACTGGGGGAAATCCCAGTGGGGTTCCCCCACGTAAAATAGCCTATCGGCTAATAATTATGTAGATCATAATCTAAAAGAGCATCAAATGGTGCTAATTTAAAGTTGTCCGCTCAAAAATAATTTGAATCTCATGATCTTTCAAAGGGAAAGTCAAAAATATGAATCATAAAGGGAACCAAAACATAACAAATCCATCAAAAATTATGGTGAACCTAGAAATCAAGAAGGGAAAAGATAATATTGGACCCATAAAATAATGACCATCACCTAAAGGGTAAATAAAGAGAGAATCTCAACAAGTTAAAATCCCAGTGAAAAGGATCAAAACAATAAAAAAATATTAGACTTTATTTTCAATATAAATAAACTAGATGAGGTGTTAAATATTGAAAAAAGGATGAGGTTTATATTCTAATTTCTTTGTAGAATTCCAAAAGTAAGACTCGAATGCGTAAAAATATCTATTAAGAGTAATACAAAAAATAGGACTCTAATATAAGTAAAGGGAAAATCTAAAGAATATATCCATTAGAATAATTTAGATGGGAAAATAATGATTTATGAAGTGGTAAGTGGAGATGACTAAGAATGATTGTAGTATCTAGGTTGGAAAAAAAGGGTCAAGGACTCTCTTAAACACAACTTTAAAGGAAAAACTGCACCATACTATTTTTTTAGGCTAATAAATAAATAAGTGGTAATATAGATGGCTTTGGTATTGCTACAACATTACATGTTTGATAAAGATAATTTATTTTTTCTTTCAGCATCAATTACATGTATGTTGTAAAAATAATTTTCATACCTAAACTACTCTAATACCATATTAAGAATTAGGATCATTAAGTTATTAATCATTACATATAACATACAAAATAATAAAATGAAAGTTGTAGAATAAAAAGAGATAATATAATACACAATATGTATGTGGATAAAACCCTTTTAGGTTAAAACTCCCATAAAGCACCATAAACTATTGAGGAAATTTATAATACAATTTATATAAAATAAACATAAAATGAACCTAGATATTATAGTATATTCTCCCTCCCCTTCTTTCCATGATGCATCACATGCATAGACAATGCATTAATATACCTCTCATGTAGTCTTGCCTCAAGTACATATAAATGTATACTCTATATTCACCATATTATTTATGATTTCTTATATTTAAATAAATCTATGAAGTTGGTAGATAGGTCACAACCTTTCACCATACAACCTTTTGGTACTAATAAACAAATAATTTATTAGAAAGATAAACTTTATATGTTAGCCCTTATAATTTATTTTATAAGGATAAATACTTATAAGTTAGGTCCTTATAAATGTTATATACGATTATTTTCATTAAACTTAATCCTTATGTAACTATTATTTTGTACAAAAAAAGTACATGAAAAATTATGAACTTCCAAAACATATACACAAATTTTATTTTATGAGCTCAAATAGAGCCCCAAAAGTTCCCAAAAAATTAAATAATCAACATCACCTATTAAAATATTTAATTTATATAAATTAAATAACCAAAATATGGAACCATTTGCACCAATATGAAGATCTTGAAAAAATATCATAGATAAAAAAACAAATTATTGAAAAAAGGAACCAATATGACCCAAAATAGAGCCTCTAAAGTTTTCTGCCAAAATCAAAACTCAAATGAAGAAGGGGTAGAAGTTGAGGGGAATTCCCTTATTAATATCAGCATGATGTCGTTTGATGCAATGCTATTAGAATATTCATTTTGGATGGAATATTTGAATTGAGTCCAAAATTAATGTTTGATTTCCTTGAAAATACGTTTGGGGGGGAACATTGCTAGTTTGAAGCATAAAACTATAAGGAAGCAAGGTACATAGAAATGCTTCCTAATGCTAATCTAAGAGGAGATATGTAAAATTTTAATTTCTTTACCATTACAAAGAGAGATGCACAATAGGAAGATCAATGAAATAATAACACATGCAAGTATCAAAAACTCACAACACAAGATATACGTGGGAAAAAACATTTCGGGTACAAAACCCCACACTCCAAAACCTACATAATGTATAATCTAATTAATACGTATTACAACACACTTGTAAGGCAAGTTCTTCTAGGAGTAGACAAATGTTGATTTCTAGTGCTATTTCAACAACATAATGATACCTACAAATAAAACATAGTAAACCCACTCCAATGCATCTAATATATAGAGAATACAAGTATGAAGGTAGCTTCTAGAGAAAGCTACAATAGGTGGGAATACAAATCCATGTGGCACAAATTTCCAACACATAGTTGGCACTTGTGACACTTGTCCAATGATTCCTTACCCTTTACATGCCTCCATACTTGGGCACCCCAAAATTTACCCTAATAGGTATGACACATTCCTTATAATGTCATAGGAATATGTCATATATGACAACCCTTACAACTGTAAGAGTGTTACATTGGTGGTTGTCACTGCACCAAAAGATCGACCTATCTTGATGCCCAAGACAACTGGTAGATTTATGTAAGATCCACAGAAGCCAGTTAAGCCATGTCACAAACCCAAGCACTTTGTTGGAAAAGGAAGACCAAGGGACACACCATCTTCCAACAATCCCCCCAGCTCAAGCGAGGGGTTTGAACTCGTGACCTCAACTTTGATACCAATTGTTACATTGGTGGTTGTCGTTGCACCAAAAGATCGGCCTTCCAATGCTTGATATAACTTCTAGATTTATGTAAGATCTATAAGAGGCAATTAAGCCATGTCACAAACCCAAGCACCATGTTGGACAAGGAAGACCAAGGGACACACCATCTTGCAACAAAGAGAATCTGTCATAATTAACTAAAAATAGAAGATGCCTCTTACTCTCTCTTACAACCTGTCATAGGTAAAACTTGGGACCCACTTTCCCCATGTAAATATTCCTTCCAATACTTATCCAACCTATCATAGAATCTAGCTCTTACATTTCATAATATTTTCATAGGAATCCATCATAAGATCTTCATAAAATCATTCAAAGATGTCAACACATGTGTCAAAGAATGTCTTCCCAAAGTGGGAAACCTACATTGTCCTATGGGGACCACAACATCCATGTCACATCCCATGTCACCTCCCAATATGTCAACAACTCACCGTGCCAAATCATATTAGATGAAAAATTAATATGAGCAAGAAATTATAACATAAGCATTAATAAATTAATATTTAAATGCTAGGAAATTGCAAAGGTTGAGACACCTTAATTCCCAACACTCTCACACTTCTCGAACACCTTTCAAGAGCCAATATAATTAGGTAATCAACTTCTAGGGGCTGAAAGGCCCATAGACTCCGAACACCATATGAACTTCTCTATGCTTACTAGTTTTGTCAAGGAATCTAAAATATTTGTCAAAGTATCAACTTTTTCAATATGCACCTTACCATCTTCCACCATGTCACAGACAAAATAGAATTGAACATCAATATATTCTAAATTTCTAACATTGAAGGTAGGATTCTTTGCTAATCAAATAGCACTCTGACTACTACTACAAATAGTAATCATCCCTACATCAAGCCCAACATTTGAACACAATCTTCAAAGCCAAATGGATTCCTTAGAAGCTTGAGTAGATTCCATGTACTTTGCTTTTGTAGTGGACAGAGTGAATATAGATTGTCTATTACTCGTCTAACTAATAGTACCACCATAGTAAACACATAGGCATTGGTTGATCTTCTACTATCAATGTCACTTGCCAATTTGAATCCATGAATCCACAAATACAAATTGAATGAAAAGATCCTATAGGATTTCCATGATAACATAAGGAATACTTGGAAGTACCCCACAAATATCTAAATACTCTTTTTACTGCATCTCAATGTACTCGTCCAAGATTAGCCATGAATCAACTAAGGACTCCCACTACTTGGGAAATGTTTGGTCTTGTATAGACTATGAAATACATCAAACTACCAAAAAAACTAGCATAAGGTACTCTCATCATATCCTCCACCTCACTAGGAGATTTTGGACAATCTAAAACTAGTAACTTTGTCCCCAATATAACAGGCACACACAATGGTCTACAATCTACCATGTTGAATCTTTCCAACAAAAAATTCACATACTCTGTCCTAACTAAATTTTTTATTTTCCTTGTATCTTTTTATTTCCATACCTAGAATATACTTAGTTTCACCTAAGTCTTTCATTTCAAACTGTACTAAAAGTTGAGACTTCAAATCAGAAATCAAAGATTTACCATACCCAATGAACAACATATCATCAACATACAATGTAATAATGAGAATGCGGACATGAATAGTTTTAATATAGACACAATGATTTGGTTTCAACCTCAGAAATCCCAAACTCAACAAAGAGGAATTGAAATTTTGGTACCATATCCTACATGACTATTTCAAACCATACAAAGACTTATTCAATTTTCAAACTCGATTTTCTATACCTTTCTCAATGTAATTCTCTAGTTGTGACATAGATTTCTTCCTCCAAATCACCATGAAGGAAGGTTGTCTTCACATCCATCTATGGGAGGGTGCATGGAGATGGGTAGCAAATTTGTGGCCACTTTCAAAAAAAGGTTTTGAAAAGGAATAAC
>VDFB02146028.1:160332-181467 GCA_007258455.2 Sequoia sempervirens | reverse complement strand
CATCTCGCGATCAGGAATTATAGGATCGTGATATCATGGGCACTTGCCACATGTCTCATCCGATGAGGTCTAAAGAGTGAAGGAAGCATTAGTAGGTTCTAAATGTGTTAAGGGGCGGATTACTAAAGTTTTTGTGAGATGCACATGCTTTATTTCAACACGGATGTTATAATTTTGAGGGAAAAGTTGCTCGATAGTTAATGGAAAGGACGATGACCATTTTTGAAGGAGCAAGATCTCTGATGAGAAGGATCAACGGTTGCCCGCCATCCTGTGATGGTAAATCAAGGGATTGTGATATCAGGGGCATCCACCACATGGTTTTCATTTGCGGCTTATGGCATGGTGGGCCCCTTATTGCCATGTTGGTGATTATATCAGCCTATTTTGAAGGTGGTCATCGATGATTTGATCAAACTGAAGAATTAATGGTTCAAATTTAAATTTGTATCAAATGTGGTTGGAGCCATTCATGTAGCCCGCGTGTGAGCTTTAATGGTGGATGATAAATCTATTGGCAAGATTTGATCAACATAAAATCAATTTACTTACTTCATTTGTATCATAAGGCATCCAAGTATTTCATAAAAAATAGTTTCAGAGCCAAAGGTGAAATTGCGAGCAGCTGCAGCCAGAAATTGGAGTTTGTGCAAAAAAAGTCGTGAGTTTATTTTCTCTGTTTCCTAGTCATTCTGCACCTAAATTTTGGAAGGGGGGTCTGCTATGCGTGTCATTGAGCTCATTAAAATATTTTTTTGGGGCTATATTTTAATCATAAATTGTGAGGAATTGTGATATTTTTACTCTATAATTTCCTATCTCTGCTTAGTCATAGCCACTTGAAGTGTAACATTGTAGTGAATCCCTAGTTTGTCTAAAATGGTGCCACCCAAGCAACACTCTGGCCACATTGAGTATTTGAAAAGAAACTTATACGATGATTTCCTAAATCAATTTCACTTGTCAACAAATGATAGAAGGAAGAGTGTAGTGTTATTGCAAGGGAAAATCCTAGGGGAGGGGTTGGTGTATAATTGTTCCAACATTGTTGATGCTAGGGTTCCACTCACTGGCTTAGAGATGTTTAGATTATGGTATGGAAAGAGGAATTTTCCTCACCCTTTCTCAAATGGATGGATGTATGACATGGGTAAGCTGGTTGTACCAAATGTGTTCCCTCATGTGGACTTACTTAGGGTAGTGACCATGAGATATAACCCCATCACACAGGTAATTAGAGATAATGATGGAGGGGTTCTATTAGAAATTAACAGAGATGTTATCCAACAAACTTTTGATTTGAGTGAGCCTAGTGATGACTTGGTTCCTATTAATTTTGAGGAAATGAAATCTCTTTTTAGGGTTAAGTTGCTTCCACCTCATCTAGTTAAGGTAGGGGGTACACAATTTCACATCAGCCCTAGTGACCAGGAACCCTTCAAATTGAATTGTTTTACAAAGTCTTTCCTAGCTACTTTCTATTCACTATGTCAAATTTTGGGTTTCAGTCCAATTGCATACATTTTCATGAGGGTGAAAATACAACACCCTAACTTTTCTATAACATATGACTTTTCTTCTTTTTTGGTAGAGAGGATAGATGAAGGGCTGTCGAAGCTGCAAAAAGGTGATACTGGTACTCAATTATTTTGGTATTCCATGTTGATGCATATGTTCCTATTTAGGAATGTTGATTTATTTGCTGAGAAGATAAACTTAAGGCAATCAGTTGATGGAGAAAGATTGTCAGTATAGATATGGGCTATAGATCTGTCCTATAATAAGGAAAACACTAGTTATGTGCAATTGGATAATTGTTTTGCTTCAAGATTAAGGGCTAGATTGATGGTAAATGTACCTAGGATCCTTGAGGAAGTGCATGATTTCCTTAGGCCAAAGTAGACGAAACCAGAATTGAGGGTTTTACATAACTGGGGTGACATTATCCCATATCCAGTTAGCACTATCCTAAGAATATATGGATTTCAAGGAACCCCTCACATACTAACATACAATGTACCACCAAGACTAGGGTTTGCAAAATTTATGTGGCAGATGGGTTGTATTCATGAAGATAACCTTACTGGAAAGGGAAAGGAACATTATTCCCTGATTATACAGTAGTGTCTGACTTTACATTTTCAAAGGGAGGTTGGACACATTTTGATAAATTCTTTGTTGATTACCATTTGAGATTTGGTCCAAGGTGACAACATGATCCTGAAGGTTTCTTTGCTCTTTTCAGACAAAGAATAAAAGATGGAAAGTTTGCACATGAGTTCAATTTCCCTGAGGACCTGATCAAAAATGAATTTGATTTAAATAAGCAGGAACTAAACAAGGAGAAATGGATAGCTTCTAGTAAGCTACTAGATATTTTGCATGAAATGGATCTGAATTATGATCCACTGATGGAATTCACTCCATACCATAAGAAAATTAATTTTCTGATAAAAAACTTCAAGGAGATTATGGACACCTTGACAACCAAAAGGATAAATTTAAGGTTAAGTCTAGATATGTAAGGACAAAGTGATAGGCCAATTGAAACAAGGTTAGTATATAAACCTACAGAAAGGTGGCCCATCTATAGGAGGAAAAGGGATACTAGCAGTGATGGGGAAGAAGTAAACAGAAAGGGGAAGCAAATAATGAAGGCACCTCCACAACCAGGTCCAAAATTCAAAGTACCCGAAGCAGTCAAGATAATTGAATTACAGTCTTCACCAGAGCGCAATCCCCCATCACCACCATCTAATCCATGTCCTAAGAGGCAAAGAATTGATCACCCACTTGAGGATTTAACAAATAAAATTATTGTTACTGATCAAGACATACAGGTTGGTATGCCTTCCCCTCCTAGGTCAGCTGAATTGATTCTATCTGATTTGAATATGAAGGGTAAGAGTGTGCAGGATGCAAGAATGAAGGCTTGCAAGGAGTTCTTAGATGACAATGCATTTGTAAAGACTCCTGTATTCTTGCAATTGGAATGGAGGATGAAATTTTAGGAATATCAAAATAAATGCAAGGAGAGAAGAGAACTAAGGCTTGACAGGTCAGATCAAGAGAATGATGAAGAAGTAAAAGTTGAACTAATGGAAGAGTTCAAAAACCTCACTCCTGAAGAAGGGAGACAACTTGTGAGTCAAGCTGGTGTTTTGATTTTTCCTGAATGGGACATTGCAGATGCAATGGCTTTCAATGCCATTATGAAGTCCAAGAATCCTTTTCAGGATTCTAAAGAAGTTAAGGCAGCATTGCAAAACTCTGCCTTCAATGAAGAATATGAGACCTTAGCAATTTGGGCATTGGATCCACAAGGAAAAAAGCCAAACATTGTTGATATTAATACAAATTTCAAAGGAGGATTAATAATAAAGAGGGCTTCAGAGACTTCAACCACCGAAGCCACTAATTTAACTGTGAATGTGGCCAAGTTGGCTCAAAAGACTGTTGAAAGGGAGGAGGCTAAAAGAAAGAGCCTAATGGAGAAGTATAACATTTTAATTGAAGAATATAGTAAAATGCAACAGAAGAATGTTGAGCTACAAACTGAAGTGGGAAGGTTCAAATACAAACATATTGGGGTAACATCTAGTGCTCCAGGAACTAGCACATTACCTCCCACAGTAGGGTCAATGCCTCCTGCTTCTCCAAATGTTTCTACACAGGGTCTCTTATTCAAAATCCTACTCTCACCCCTCCTCTAAAACAAATTGATGAAGAAACAGAGTGCTCTGTTGATCCAACAAAGAGGCAGCTCATACAAAAAATTGATGAATTACAAACATCATTAAGGGTAAAAGAGGAGGGTTTTCTTTCAAAAGAAAAATAAATTGTTACTACTGTTTTA
The DNA here is from genome assembly GCA_007258455.2 of Sequoia sempervirens. Classification (NCBI taxonomy): domain Eukaryota; kingdom Viridiplantae; phylum Streptophyta; class Pinopsida; order Cupressales; family Cupressaceae; genus Sequoia; species Sequoia sempervirens. The sequence continues at coordinate 177,611 of VDFB02146028.1, read as the reverse complement.
GAGAATTTAAATGAAAGGGTAGATAATAAATTTCCCTCTATACATTCTTTGTATTCTTTGCTATTTGAAGTAATAAAGAATATTGATAGGGGTCAAGGGATAGTGATTCCAGTAATTGAAAATTGGATCCCTAGGGCAAATGATCTAGATATTATGAATAAAGCCTAGAGGTTTGATGTAAATAACAGACCCCAATCATTGAAGCCTACTTATATATTAGTGAAATCATTGCAAGGTTTTCAGACCTTACCAGATGATTTAAGTAGGAAGATTAGGGAGTTGGTAAAGAATTTCAAAGATTGGAGTAACACACTATTACCTGATATAATTGATGAGAAGGGGGAAATTAGAACACTCCAACAATGGCAGGATCAAGCGAGTAAGGTCATAAATAATCAAATTAAAGTAATTTGTGATGACTCGAATTATGATTTGTTGGTGAATTGTATGGATAATATTATTAGTACCAGCTCATTTTTGGAATCTTTTGAAAGAGATGCTAATCAGGTAGCGGTAAAGTATATGCCTTATAGTACAAAGGTAACTGAGGTGATTAATTTTGAATAGCCAACTGACAAAGAATACCATAGGTGGGTGGCTAAGTATTTGAATGATGATGAGTAAAAAGAGTGGGTTACCAATAGGTGGCAAATCAGATGTTGCAGTTACAACGATTCCAATTTTTTGTTGATGGCTTTCTTGGTGTGGGTTTCGCATGGTTTTTTGTTATTGCATCAACCTTCCTCCACCGACATGATGAACAAGAATATGCTTCAGGATGATTGCAATTGTAATGATTTTTGGAATATCATCAGGTGGTCTAATCAGTTGGTGACGTGTGTACTTTCTGGCCTGAAGCTTGTTTGCTCCTTCATTTTTCTATAAGAAGGATTTCAAGGCTAGAAGTATGGGTTAGCAAGTTAGATAATTTTGATCGATTCTAGGTGAAGTTGTAGAGCTGGTTGTAAAGATCAATGGTTTTAGAGAGAAATGCAATTTAGGTTCTAAGTCACTCTGTGATAGGTTTTAAGTTTATGAGGATTTAATGTTGCATAACAGTATTAGCATTTGAATCGAAATGATAATTCCAATCTCATCTCGCTCCATTATATGTGCATATCTAAACATTGAATAAAATAACTAAGGGTTGTTTCATTCAGCTCATTGTTGTAGTGTGTATGATTCTATTTTAGCTTTAATTCAAGGAATTAATTAAAATACTTGAATGGGATTATAAGTAGATATTTTTTGCATATCTAATGGTTTTAGAGAAATGCAATTTAGGTTTTCAGTCATTATGTAACAAGTTTTGAGTTTATAGAGATTTAATGTTGTATAATAGTACTAGCATTTGAGTTGAAATGAAAATTCAAGCTCATGTCTCTCCATTGTACATGCATATTTGAACTTTGAATGAAATAACTAAGGGTTGTTTTATCCATCTCACTGTTGTGGTGTGTATGATTCTATTTTACCTTTAATTCAAGGAATTAATCAAAAATGCTTGAATGGGATTATAGGCAGATTTGTGTTGTGTAAGGATTTGATAAGTAGTCGTGGGTTAGAATGCATACTGATGAAATTGTAATGCAATATTGTCAGGGATCTTATATGTGATGTATTAAATTTGTTATAAACCTTTAGATGCTTATGAATTTGACTCCTGTAATGTATATATGGTACTGATCTAAGTTATAATTATTAGTGTAGTTCAACATTTGTTTGTCTTTGCCTAGAGCTTGCTACAAATTGCAAATCATTGACTATCTTATACAATGGATTGTGTTTAGTTATCTCACGCTACAAATAGTTGATATTGTCTATGAACAACCAATTCTAGTTGATATTATCTTGTCGTGTTGAACTATTAAGTGAGATCATCTGCTATTGTTAATGTTGTTTATAATAATGGTGCAGAGGTTGTAAACACATTAAGGGATCACCCTCCCGGGTCTTACAGAGCCCGAAGTGTAGGAGGATTTTAAAGTCCTTGTTAGTTGGTCCAGGTCCTTCGAGCTACCTTCAATTGGAATTGGCAATTCCATAGGTATATTAGAAGACAAACCTGGTTACATTGTAAAAAGAACCAACATACACGTCAACCACTAAACAACCACCTCTACAACTGACTTTTTAATCTTTTATGATCACATGAAACATAAAACACACTAATTTCAAGACCTTGTTAACATCACTATTGAAATTTTTTAATTTTTTGACCTTTCAAACATTAAAAAGTACATCATTAAATTAATTATGTAATGGCATAAAAATTAAAAACATCATGAATTAGTTATGTAACCACATAAGTCAAATATAATTCTATCAAGAAATTAATATCAAATAGATAATATAATTGCATAACTTATACATTTCAATGTCATTAATCTTCTTCTTCATCCAACTCTTTGTCTGTATCATCAATCCAAATTCAACATTGTAAGGATTGGTCATATCATCATCATCATCAATATCAATTTCGATAATGTCATCATCCACATGGATGTCATCTTCATGAACATTAACTCCTACATCATCATCATCATCTAGTTCCTCCTCTTCGACATCTTCGTCAGGGACATCATCAACTAACCATTGATCTTGATCATCATCTACATCATCTTCTAGTTCTTCAACATCTTCTTCTTCCACCACATTATACTTTACCGTCCTTCCTCTTGGATAATGTCTAACAACAAATGACCAACCTGGTTTACCTGGAACCTCTAAGTAAAATACCTGCTCACATTGGCTTGGAAGAACATAGGGCTCATTTCCAGCTCGCTTGATCAACCTTGTATTAACCATGGTAAATCCATTATCATGTTCAATAATAGTTCTCTCAGGATCATTTTCATTCAATCGTAGTCTGTACCATAGGACGACGAATAAAATTAATTTGAAGGACTTAAAGTCACACTCAAGTATATCATCCAAAATCCCATAGTATTGATTTTCTGAGACTTCTGGATGTATGTCACTTATAGATGAAACATTAGTCACCTGAAAGACTACAGTTATACTAGAATCACAAGTTTTCTTCATATCATCCAACATTTTGATTCAAAATTTACAACCATTGCACCACATAGCCTTGTGGTGTTTCACCTACAATATGTCAAACATGTAAAAATTATTTCAATATCGTCAGTTGATAAACAAATTTATTCTTGGCCGAATGTATGCAAAGAAAACAATCTCAAGATATATATACATCATTATACTTGAAAATAATTAAATAATATGGGTGATTAATATATTTATACGTACATGTTTATCTCTTAAACCATATGCTAAATCAATTTCCTTTTGTGTAACATTGGAATCTCCATTACGATGAGCTTCTTTAACCAATGAAGCCACACCTTCCCATGTTAATGCATGACCAGATTGTTGACATCGTTCAATCAATCCATACCGTCATCCAATCAAGATTGTTGGTGACATACAAATGTAGTGCATCCCACTCTCGACCAACTATACAAAAAAAAAAATTCACAAACGGCGTATAATTAGTTAAATACCATAGTATACGGCCTTAATTTATAATTGATGTATATTGAAGATTAAAAATTAAATAAGTACAATATACATAAAAACCATATGTAAAATGCATTCCAATTAATCTCCATGACCATCTTATAATTACCTCTCACTTTCCTCAATCTACCTTTCCCCAACAAGTACTCCCTTTCGAATTTGTTAATGGAGTTGGGATCCCAAATGCAATCTACTTGGATCTTTGCTGCAAACTTAGGAAGATATTCACTAATGTACACCATGGCCTGGTATACCATATATATCTCTCCACCATAGAACCCTCAAGATGTGCTCTTTGTATAACCAAAGCCTTCAAAAAATTCAAGTCCCTCTCAACCATCCACATTGACCTTGTGTGTACAGGTCCACACAATTCAATATCCTCAACTTGGTGTATGAGGTAGTGTTTTGGTGCATTGAAAAATGTTGAAGGTAGACACTTTTTTATTTCACACATTAGACGAAGAATTTTTCTCTTTCAATAATTTTTATCTTCTTTATGGATTTCTTTAGATGATAGTCATCTACAAGTGATTCAAGGTGCAAATATATTAACAAGATTTAACAAAAATATACAGTATATTACATAACAAGTAAAACAAATGGCAATTATAACATGTATATAGCAAATTGAACAAATCTCGCTACTTACCTCATATATTTTCCAAGATCATATATAACTTGCTTGACATTGTTATCAAAGTTGTTTGGGAGAGATAGAGGTAGAACATACTGCAACAATTATAAAAGGATCTTTTCATTATTTTTCCAAAAGTAGTAAACACAATACACTAAAAAGTACACATGCATTATACAAGTGTATATAATATACCAGAATAATTACCTTAATGAAGGTATGCCAATCATTCATTTTCATCCCTGGCCCAAATTCACCTTTCTTTGTTATTATATTGTTTATGTTCGCAAAAAATCCTGTGGGAAATCAATTTTTTTGTATGAGTTATTTTATAGCATTGCTTTGATGCTCTGTTAATAACCAAAGAAGGGCACTTATATTAATTTGGTCTCCATCACTATTTAATTGAATGACATTTTTCATTACATGATTGGCTTCCTAAATGTCACTACAAATTTTGACAATTTTTTCTTTATCATGCCTTCCATCCAATATTTTCCATAACATTTCTGTTATATTCTTTTTGATATGCATGGTATCAAACAAATGCACAATTTGTAGCTGCTCATAGAGGGCAACCTACTAAATTGTCTAGGATAACTTTTCAGTTCTTATGAAAGCTGACCATTAATGCCTTGACGACCTTCATGAAACATATAAGTTAAAAAAATTAACGACAATAATTATCAATTACAACATGAGTAAACACAACACAATATTAAAATATAAATTCAAAACATATCATGTATGATAGATAAACAATTTGATCTGATGTATAACATTGATGATTAATTATATTATATTCCAACATCCATAGACGAGGTGACATTCTTCGTGGTTTTGATGTAGTCTCCTCTTTCCCATTGAAAATATGTTTTTCAGTAGTTTGATACTTATGATTTCTATGGAGGAAGTTCCTATACTCATCAAACACCTGCTTTCATAAACTTGTTGAATGACAATATTTCATCTTTGGACCACAAATTGGACATGCAAATTTTCCCTTTGTTTGAAGACTTGCAAGATGATATATAATTGGATTAAATATCATTTTTTATAATTATATATAATGAATAGATTATTTTAAAAACATGCATGATATCTACTTCATCAAATTAAATATTGTTAATGTGCACAGTCGAATGTTATAACATACCACAAAAATGTGTTAGCCCTGGGGCATCATGAATTGTCTATACAAGCATTGCATGGAATTGAAATTATCTTTGTCCTATTAGTCTGGAGATGTCATACATAGTGACACCATTCCATAACTTTAGTAACTCGTCAATAAGAGGCTCGATATATACATTCATATCTTTAACTTGGTACTTACCTAGTTGAATGAACATAAACATTACATAATTATTATAGCCATTTTCTGCAATATATATAAATTAATGTACATGACTATTGAATGAAAAAAATATAATTCATTATGCAACAAATAAGACAAATGAGATGCTACTATGTTAAAGAAAATTGACGTAAACAAATACATGGAACAATCATTGACAACATTATGTGCTCCCTCTTTATTGACATCCATGGAGGAATGTTATTATTGATAACAAAAATAGGCCACACTGAGTAAATAGATCTCAGCTCTCCAAATAGATTGACACCATCCACTCCCAATGAAAGTCTGAAATTACGAGGTTCTTCTTTAAAGTGTGGCCATTTTTCCTCCATGTCCCTAAATGCAGAACCATCCATAGGAATTCGAAGAATGTCATCTCCACTTCTATTCAGTGCATGGTAATCTATCAATTGCGCTAAGCTTTCACACCTAAGTAATCATTGCATACGTACAATAATGGGAATATAACAAAGAACCTTGTGAGACACATTTTTTGTTAGTTGATATGTTTGATATCTACTGATATGACATTCCAAGTATTCTATTGAAAATTCCTATTGTTTATGATATATAATATGATCATTGGGACATGCATCTATTGCTTGATATTCCATTCTGATATCTTTCATAATGGCACATAAATCTCGATATGAGTGAGGTAAAATATTTGATGATGGTAACAAAAATTCACCAATCAATCTACAACAAAAAATATTTTTTTCATATAAAGAATATTAATGGTACATATTTCATCCTTTATTTACTAGTGATGAACTAACAACAATTAAAATAGATGAAAAAAGATGACATATATGACATACCTTAACATCCTGTGAGATTGCTATGTTTGATAAACCATTCATAACCTTCAAGTTCAACAAACAACAATACAACAGAAAAGAGTTGCTTAGAGCCTTCATAGTACCATATGCCTTATCACAATGTGTAAATCATGAACATCATCAAAGTCATCTTGATCATCATCATGATCACTCTTACCACTAAATGTGTCATGGATCAATGTATTCATACCATCATCTTCAACTATGTTTTCTGTGCATGATCATCTTCTTCCATAGGATCATTAACTTCATCTTTGATATTCAGCTCCATGTTCGCTTTGCAAAACTACATTCTCCTACCGCTGATAATCCATATCATCTGCCCTAGGGTGCCCCACCTTTATAATAATGATAGACACAAATAAACCATGATCATGATCAAGTGATTATATATATATATATAATGTTAAAACAATATAAACATTTACAAATTCAATCAATATAAACACATATAATGAACAACTCACCAATGGACGATCATCATGCCCCCTTTCAACGTGACCATGTTTCCTACAATGTTTATCAGCTATTGTGATTAAAATTTATCTCATCTTTAGGCCCTTGCAATTATTGCAAGGACAATAACATTTCCCATCACCTTTTCTTTTCAATCTAGCCCACAATCTATCAAGTATCTCTTCATTTTGTTCTGGACTAATATTATCTGACATGATTTTTCTTTACCAAGCTTGACTATTTAGATCTTCAAAAAATATCAAACTCACACTCCAATAATTTTTATTCTTAGATAGGTAACATAATCTAATAATTCTGATATATTAAACCAAATTTTTTTGGCATGCAACCACCCCTACAAAAAAGAAGATAGTCTGAAGTTAATGACCCCAAAAAAAACTTCAAAATTCTAATTCCAAAACTTATTAAATTTTGATTTTACTATGAATTCCAACTATTAAAACTCCTAAAATCAAAATATTGAACTTGATCACAAAATTCCTACAACAATGGAGATAGCGAGCTAGTAAGAGCAAGTGACCCATTCCTAAGGAGCAACAAGTCAGAATCATCATTGCTAATGTCAATAAGGATTTATCCTTTTAGTTAAAGATGAAATATGTCACTTCTTATGACGAGCTTATCCCTAGGGTCCTCAACATTGAGAGAGCCCTAATAAAAAACAATAGAAACATTGATAAGAGCATGATTAGGGTACAATCCCTAGGCCTCCGTAGAAACATAAACAATAACTATAGCGGATTAGTGAGGTTGCAATACCAGAAAGATTGAGACATTTTAAGTAATAACAAAATCTTGCAATCTAAAGATTGTAGCCAATAACAAGAACACTATGTAGCTTAGTGACATTTGTAAATACAATCTACGATAAGAAGAATGACAGTCACTTGAGATGTGATAGTCAAAAATAGGCTAAGCAGTGACAAGATAATAAAGCTCAAACCTTGCATAGTAAAGTGGAGATTTTAAAAGTAAGTTTCCTTACCCCCTTGCTAACCTTAAGGGTTTTTCAAATGCTTTTGGTAGTGTTAGACAAGGAAAATGCAATTAGGGAATGACTGTCCAAATGAAGTAACAGTGGTAATCATAGGTTCAATGTTTCTTCTTAGCCATTAATATTGTATAATGGAGGTAGTGGATTGCATGTTTGAGCATTGTTTTGAGACTCATCAAAGATGGGAGAATAGTGAATAATACCTTGTGGACTGTGAATTAGTGTCAATAAGGTTGAAGGATCTTAAGAACTACAATACCATGAAACAATGAGTCCCCTGTAGTAAGTAGGCAGTCTATAGGGCATAGTTTAATTTTATAGAAGGATGCTCATGAAAGGAATCTTCAAGTGATAGTGAGTGAGTTGTTTGAGATTGTAGCTGAGGGTGCAATACCCAGTCTTAAAGGAAGTGAGCAAAGTAGTAAATGTGCAAGAAAATCGAATCGTACACAACAAAAAAATCACAATGTTATCTTCCATAATACCTTGAGTTTGAAGAGAAAAATCTCATTATATCTTCATGATGAAAGTGGTGACCTTAATGGTCAATCACTGGCAACCATGATTTTAAAACATGCTATTGTGCTTATGGAGGCAACATTTTAAGCAAGGCAATGAGTGGTGGTTTGGAACAATGGCAGATATGAAGGACTTGCTTTATATGCATATTATGTGCAGTCTAGCTTAGGACAACATTCTTAGAAGAGATTGAAGGTGAATTATGGAACTCAAGGGTTACCATGAAAAGGATTAAAGAAAAGATTGAGATCTATTTAAAAGCCACGGTCATGAAGATATTAAATATGTCACATGCAAAACCCCAGTAGTTGGAGTAATGAATACAGTACCAAAGAGGATAGTGTGCTGGGGTAGATTTAGGAGATCTCCACATTATCTAATTATAGGGAAATACATCATTTATTTTTAATTAAAATAAATCATTCTAAACCCTATATAGATACATTGATACTTCAAAAGCCTTTGAAGGAATTTAAGATTATGCAAATATATGTCAAGTAACATTCATAAGGTTTAGAAAATCTTGATCACTTCTAGAATTGCCTATTAAACATGGGTTGTGCTTGAATGCACTACATAATTGATATAACACAACCACTTACATATCAACCTCGAAGTTATATATTTATTGCAGCAAGAGGTAATCACTCTTCATCATGCTATAATTACATCCTAACCTATTAAACTTGAGACAACCTAAATGCACCCAATGATGATTGACACCTACATTATACAACCTGAATTAACTACATTATATGAGTGCCTCCATTTCTATCACAACATAGCCACATTAAACTTGGGTCACACATGAATGCATCCTATATTTGTTATAGCACAATTGTGCCACATGAACAATAGAGTTATGGATCACATAATTACAGTCACAAGAATCTATTCCTTGGTTGTGATCTTATGGTGATTCCACAACAAAATTTGGACATAAAATTCTCAAAACCCTTAACCTATAAAAATGAAATATGATGAGTCGTTGCTTTAAAATATGATTTTCAAACCTGGAACTACAAATCTGACTTCACAACTGAATTCTGCAAAAAGATAATGACTACCCTCAACCTAGTGATATCTTCTTGATTTTTTTTTTCCCAAGAAAATCGTCCTTAGTTCTCCACAAACTGTTTCAAGTAGAGCAAAAAATTGTCTCAATAAACTAGGTGTGAACTCACTTTTCTTTATGTCGGCCACAATTTGATTTTTTTTAATTTTTCATGTTTATCAAAAATTTGATGAACATGATAGCTGACATTTCGACAAACCCTAGGTTCATTGAAATTTTGATGAACGTCGGGGATAAACTTACAAAAAATTGGAAATTACACATCAAATTTTACAAGCACCTGACAAACATCAAATTTTACATATTTCGTCGAACAGTTTCATTGGATTTTGTAGTCAAATGTATTAGTGCTTCCTTTGTTTTAGGTTACAAAGATCTTTCATGGTGATGTCATGTTGGATGTTGTATGAATATTAGGTGATGAACTTGTTGACTAATTCCTCAAAGGTGCTAATTGGTGGGGTGAGTTTGGAGAACCATTCAAGACAATGTCCACCTAAGCTTCTTGGGAATAATCTCATCAAATATGTTTCCTAATATGAAAATTCAAGACTCATGGTCCTAAATTCCCTCACATGGTCTATCAAATCAGTTTTTCCATTGTATTTGTGGTACTTGGGGAATTCACAATGTTTGGGAAAAGGTATCATGTGGATACTTTGATCAAATGGATAAGGACAAATGTCTTGTAGCAAGTATCATTCTAAGGTTCCTCTTTGCATGTCAAGAATTTTTTGTTGGAGATTTATCATTTGTTGAGTTAGGGCAGCCACGTGTTCTGTTTCAGTATTTTTAGGAGATGCTTTCAATTGATTTGCATCAAAGTCTTCTATTAATTTGGCACCTTATTTGGCTAGCATAAGGAGGTATTTTTCTCGATTTATTTCAAAAATATTTTGTAAACACTTGTGGAAATTGGGGTCTTTTTCAACATGTTGGATATATTCTTTGGTTATTTCTTCCCCATCAATGTTGCTGAGTCCATGAAAAGGATTCTCTTCAGCCTCCGCCATGGTGTTTTTTGTTTCACTATTTTGAGTTTCAGTGTTTTGAGTCTCAATGATCGGAGTTTCAATGGTTGGAATTTCAATGTTTGGAGTTTCAATGGTTGGAGTTTCAATGTTTTTTATTTTCAATGTTTTGATTTTCAAGTCCTTTTTCCTTGAGCTTTTGCTTTTGCAACCTTGTCTAAATAGGAATACAAGTGTTATAGTTTTGACTAAACTTTGATCTAGGTTTTGGAAAAGTACCAAGGATTACAACTAAGTCAAATATAATGACAAATTATAATGAGACTAAGTTTGGTTTGATTATATAGCTTTGTTTTGTGATGAGAGGATGATAAATCCTAATGATGAAACTAGGCCTAATAATCAAAGGTGTGATAAATTTGATGATGTTGGTACTTTTTGATGTTAGATCTTGGTTTAGGTTGGAAAATTCCACTTGTATAGGTAAATTTTAACAAGTTTAGACTTCTAAGGTATCTAAGGAATGATCTTGGACTTTGAGAAAGTTCTAAAATTTTGGTTCAAACTGTGAAACTAGGGGTGAATGTTCTTCCTAAAAAAGGTACTCAAATCTTTGGAAAAGTCTTAGATTTTGACAATACTAAAAGATGTATAATTCACGATTGTTCTTGCAAGCTCTTTTGTAGAAATTGAAGGTCAACCTCTCTCTAAATTCGTATAGTGTTGAGAGACATTTTTATGTTCTTTTGGACTAAGAGGTTTGGACTTTGGTTTCTGAATTTTGATCTTTCAAGAAATAATTTGGTAACATGAATGTTCAGACTTTGTTTTACCTAAGGATTGGTTGAATACTTCTGGGGATTCTCAAGATGAGACTAACTATCAGATAGGAGATGGACCTAGGTCACTATTTTGTGTTTTTCAAAAAGTGCCAAAACAAAGAAAAAAGGCACCACAAAATGTGCAAAAGGCACCATAGAATGAGAAAAAGGCACCAAAACAGAGACAGAAGGCACCATAATAGGTTCAAACTTGGTTTTTTGAAAATTTCTTTAAAAATTTTCTTGGTTTTCCCAATTTTTCAATGGGAGACTTGGTTGTTTCACTATAAGCAATTTTGAATTAGGGTTTTCACTTTTGATATGTGATTTTTTATTTGTTCTAAAAAAACTTTGATAAAGACACATCAAGCAATGTGCACTCCTAAGGTTGTGAAAGACTATATTCTTTTGGATTCCACACAATTTTTACCCTAACCACACTTTATTAGCAAATGACTAGATGCTTGAGCCCACTGGCTCCCCTCCATGACATTCACTTCTCAGGGCAGCCAAGCATTAATATCCATGAATCTCCCATGGCATATTTTTCCTCTTTACTAAAAATTGTGAGAATGTGGATGCCTTCATAATGACCGTGACTACACCAAAGAATAGATAAAGGTTTTGGCCAAACTACAACAATGGTTTTAGTAAGGACTTTCCATTTTTGGGGGTTGATCCATGCAGTGAGAGACCATTGCTTCCCTTCTTGTTGGAACAACCTCATGAAATTGGCCTTTGTTCCAGTATCCACACTTATATACCAGCTAAAAATGTGCTTGGCTTTAGCGTGTTACTAGTTGGGTCATTCCCTTGGGTGATTACTTTTTCCCACAAGGTAGGCCCTCTAAGATAAACAAAAGCCAGCAATTATACCCATAGTTCAATCAATCTTTATTCCACATGAATAAAGAGAAAACACATTTGATATACTCAACTCACACTCGCACAAAAAAGTGAATGGGTCTAGCTTTTTGGTCACCCAATTAAGGGGAGAGCATATGCCTACCATCCATCAAGCACAAAATATGTAGGTTTCATTAACCCTTTAATTAATATATGTTCCTAACTTAACCAAAAGGAAACACGATGTTCGTTAACCTTTTAATTAAGCTATGTTCCTATCTTAACCAAAAGGAAACCAAGTAAGTCACTTTCGGCCCCTGCAATATGTCAGTAGTTTGATAAGAATGTTTTTGACAAGCATTTTTTGAGAAACCTGCAAAACAAAAACACAAATTATTATCCTTTGGAAACTGTAAAAGGTGTCAAAATAGAGACAAAAGGAACCAAAACAAAGACAAAAGGCACCAAAACAGAGATAGGAGGTGCCAGAATGATGAAAAAGGTGCCAAAAAATAGACAAAAATTGAAAAAAAAACCTACACCATTGCACAGCTTATGAAATTCTACCCCATTTCAAAAAACAAAGCTTCGAAAAAGACCTTTGTATGACCAAGATACAACCATTTTAAGATTGACTATAAAAGTGCTAAAACAGTGACAAAAAGTGCCAATTTGGAAGCAAAAGACACCAAAATAGAGACAAAAGGAGCCAAAACAAAGACTAAAGGTGTCAAAATAGGTGCAAAAGGCTCCAAGAGGCTCCAAGAGCCTACAAAACGGGTGCAAGAGGCTCTAAGAGGCTCCAAAAGGCTCACATTCAAACCTGTAAACATAAATTTTCAAGCATGTTAGTAATAAATGGGGCAAGGCCCCACAGTGGGTGCTATTTTATGCATGGTGTGAAATGTGCAAAATTAGTATCAACAAAAACCTTAATGAAACGATTTACATTAAAGATTCAAATCAAAGTAAACTATTCTAAATTGCATCTTAATGAATCTTTCAAGAACGTCTCATTGTCATCTATTCCTAAGGATTTATTAAACCATTTGGCCCTAAGATTTTTATGAGCACAATGGTTGTTAAAAACTACTTAGGAAACGAGATAACATTCAACATGCAAGCCAACTAAATGCCTACATGAAACTATATGAAAAAAATGATGATGAATGACATGATGAGTGGAGGATGATGTTTATGATAAATGGACAAACGAAGGTGGAAACTATGGTAGTGATTTATATGATTCTATACATGATCCTACATATGCTCAAATGCAAAATTAAAATGAACTATTCTAAAATGCAACTATGATGCAAGATGGATGATAAAATGCAACTATGAAGCAAGATTTAAAGCTAAGATGTAAATACAAAGCAAAACATGATGTAAAGACTAGGTATAAGACTCCAAAATGCTCCAAGCTCCAATGATGAACCTGCATGATAACTTTACTTCAAATGTGGATGCAAAATAAAAGGCCCAAGGGTTGTATTTATAGCCTTTTCCAAGCATATAGTGAGGTGGCAATAATCAACGGTCCAGATTCGAACAAGAATAATAGATGGTGAAGATAAAGAGAATCAAGATATTGTTCCCTTGACCAAAGGCAACATGCCATTTGGATGGAAGAATCTCTTGACCAATAGGAAACATACCATTTGGATGGAATATTCAAGTGTGAGAAGAGAAAACCATGTGCTTCCAAAATTGGTGGAAGTGTGGGAGGAATAAGTCATGTGCTCCAAAGTTGGTGGAAGTGTTGGAGGAATAAGTCATGTGCTCCAAAATTGGTGGAAGTGTGGGAGGAAATGAGCCATGTACTTTTTGAAATGATTTGAAGATAATTCTAATTAAAAATTAGAGTTATTTATTTTCATGTGACCTTGGTGAGGTGGCACAAAAAGTTGTAGAAATGTGCTCTAATTCCTAATTGGGTTTAGTGAAGATTAATTAAATAAAACAAGTTTAGGGAACCTTGTTTATTTAATTAATTTAGAAGAATATGTTTTAGATTTGAGGAATTTAGAAAATTAACAATATAAATAAATTGAGAATTTATTTATATGCAATTGGACTATTAATCAAATAGCTAGTATTTAATTAATGAAAGGTGATGACCGTTTTTAGTTGTATACAGTAATTTTTTTCGTCGATCTTCCTATTTTGAGAGAAATGGGAAGCTTTTCCTTTTTAATATGTTCTTAAAATCCTAAGAATTATTTGACCATTCTTGAAGGTTCGCTTGTATACCATAATCACCAACCATGACTATAGGATGTACAATACATATACAAAATTGTTCCTGCAATTCAAGAGGAGTGTTATCCATCACTTGCTAATTCTTCAAATGAGTTTTTTCATACATAGGCCAAAATAGTCCTATATGTTACAATAAAGTAAGCTACTCTAGTGATTGCATTCATGTAAATAACATCCTAATAAGGTGTACTTAAATTACATTCCAATCTGAAAAGAAAAACAATATACACCAGGTCCAACTTACCTAAAGAGATGATATGTGCCTTAGCAGCTTTACTGAGATTCACCCTTGCCTTAGGAATGACCCATGCTCCCATTAACTGTAGTTGTAAATTCATATCAATTTCATTGTATTTTAATAAGATTCAAGCATGAACATAGTAGTAATTTTGTCTTGAGCCGCGAGGTGTAGATGGCGATGCATGAAATTGTTGTTTACTTTACCTTGAACACCCCATCTATAAGAAAATACATGTCGATACCCACATTCACAAACGAAAAGTGGTTTCTAATTTCCTACTTGATTCTATATATTTACATTCCCTTTAACACATCTAACCTAATGAAATTAATGCGATCCAAATAAAAATGTGGAGACAGAGTGGAAGGTAGTATAAATCTAATGATTTCCATGTTATCATTGCTTCTTATGAAGTTGAGCAATGGAGACAGGTTGGTGATATTGTTACCAACTGCAAAATATTTGTCTAAACAATGAGTACTACTAATATTTAATAAAGATAGACCTTGGAAAATCTCCTCAAAATCCATCTTTGTGCGTGGTTTTACTTGTTTTCATCTTTCTCCTTTGCCGTCATTCTATTGCCTGAAACATGGGTTTTATGCCCCAAAAATAAACTTTCTACAATAGATTTAGCAAACAAAGGCAAGAAGAATGTAACCCGGGAAAGAGCATACAAAGTTGCCTAGAATCATTTGTGTGGTAAAGACAGTAGATAGACAATTGGAATTCAATGGACAACATTTGAATGGACATCTAAGATGCTTGTAGCTGCATCTCATTGTTTTTAGGTGACATGCTTCGCCATGAGGGAACCTCGAAATGGACTCCAAGTATTTTTAAGGAATGCTCCATTGTCCTAAAGTAAAATATTACAAACCATCAATTTTTATCTTTCTGCTCACTTTTGATTCATCGAAACGCCAATTTGTAAATGAAAAAGCAACCCATCAAAGCCATGACTTCCAATCAGCTAAAAGAGGGAAAATAGTGAAAATTAGATTTGAAAAAATCAAAGCATTACAAACCATAGGAAATATTTTTTCTTCTCTGTTGGCGTGGTTTCCAAGGAGAAAATTAATTGCATTTACTGAACTAAAAGCATTAGTCTCCACCTATATAGGAAAGGACTAATGAACAATTTTTCTAGTCTATCTTTGATAATACCCAATAAGGAAAATTACACATAATTTTTAATTATGTTTAATTTTTTTCTTGGGATGTGTCCTTTTTCCACCATCTAAACATTTACACAAGCTTGCGTTTATACGATGAAGTGGCCCCATCAAACAAGGAATTTTATATATCTCATGTGAGTTTTCTCAAAAAAATCAAAATGATTAATGTATCATCGTGAGCCATTTTTATAATTGTAGGATCAAACGTACATGTCTATGGATTTAATTTGGGAAAATGTAGATATGATTTAGATGTACATATTTGATCTTTTTTTGGATGCTTATATTTATTTTAATAGATCAATTTAGTTGTGTTTTATAAATAATAAGGAATATTTTTAGGAGATCATGAAGACGTTGACCTCAACATCTATGTCAAGCACATAGAGGTGGGGTTGTGAGGAGAGGAATCGATTGACGTAGTAACTTAGTGTGTCAAAATCTCCACCATGTGGAGGCTCCTATCAAAATCTATTTCAATAATATTATTGGTTGATTAGGTTTTTTTTAGAGCTTTTAAATCAATGAATTGGGTTAAGTCCACATGGAATTGATGACCTTATGGGACAATACCTTATTATCCTAAATTTAGGTCCTAAGTCCTACATAGTAACTCATCCATGTTTCAACATGCTTTTCTTTGAATTCTAGTAGGAACTTTATTTGGTCCATTTAGAAAGTAAGTATAAATTCAAACATTTTATTCCACTCAGAGGGCCTCTTTTCTTGTTCAAAGCTTTTGGTTTTTCAAATTTTGATAAGTTTTTGCTTCTTTGATAAGTAGGACTCTTTTGGGACTTTTGTGTTGAATTTCTCCTTTGAGTTTAGCATGTCTTGTGCTTGATGCACACTTGATAACTACTTTGGTTGGAAAATTTAAAATAATCTATACATTTCTTTTAGGCTTTGAATGTCCAAAATGACAAAAAAAATGAGCCTATTGTTTACTTTCATCCACTCTAGCAATCTCACTATAAGGTCACATTCATCGATGAATCTAATTCTAATCCATCTATCTTGTGAAAAGTTCACATAAGTGCCTTAAATATGAGTGCTTTACAATTTCTCAATTTTGTTGTTTTCTAATATTTTCTTGGATCTTTTACTAGTTTGTATTTATTGTGACTTTGTTTAGGGATCTTGTATTTTCAACTATTATTTAATTGTATCAATTTATTTTATCAAGAGAGGGACATCCATGTTTTAAATTTTTGAATTGCAAAATTCTTTTCTATGATCAAAACTTCATGATAAGTTATTATTTCTCTTATTATATAATACAATACAATGAAACAATTGTATTTAAAACTATCTATATATTTAAAAAATTGTTGAATAATATATGTATTTAATTCTATAATACAATGATTACTTGTACAAATAAAAATACATATATAGTCAAAACATAAACATAAACACACATATATATTCTGATATAATTATATATTAAATTATATATAATTTTTATCTTTAATTTTCTATTCCAAGTGCCAAAGTAATGTACCAACTGTTTATG